>JAOWBH010043974.1:0-15414 GCA_028566215.1 Silene coronaria
ATGAGTTATTTGATAATCCAATTTCATTGTTGTCCACTTGTCATCTAATAACACTTCCCTCAAATGGTCTCCTCCCCTTTCTTTAATCTTTGTGCCAAAAACAAAGGACAACAAATGAACACTTCCCTCAAATGGTCCCCTCCCCTTTCTTTAATCTTTGTGCCAAAAACAAAGGACAACAAATGACCGGGACGGAGGAAGTATTAGTTTTTTCATAATGTAAAATTATTTTATAAGAAACCGATTTGTTTGTAAAACAGGCCAAAATTGATGGACAACTATACAACGTTGGCAATGAAAAGTGGTATTCCAACATTCAATAACAATAACATTATTCTTTTTTAAATGATCGTACTATAATGCAGGTAAGAATCGAACCTGCAATTTCACGACTGGAGTAAAAGAGCTTTTACTATGGATGACCAAACATCGTCCCGGCCATATATTGTGGACATTTTGCACAAAAACCCTATGCCGATAATTTGATTAAATAATACTCCATATGTATAGTAAGTGGTTCGTTTTAACTATAAAACGAATATCTCCGTGTTTAAGAATTTGTGAACATCATAAACACCTTCATAGACGTACGGTACTATATATCTCTAAACGTGTAGTACAATCTTTTTCACAAAAAAACGACTTACATTTATCTTTTCAAGTACAAATAAAACTAATAATTAATTTCCATAAATTCCTTGTACTACATTTATCTAACTATATATATATACCTCTATTAATCTCTATTCAAACACTCCAAAAAAAAAAAAAATTACTTTCGCATTTCTTTTATATTAATCGTATTCATTAGAATTGCTATGGATAGTATGATGGATCATGGCCATGGCATGGCTTCGCCGCCATCATCATCAATTACGGGCATGCCACGTAAACATAGGATGATGATGCATATGAGTTTTTATTGGGGAAATGAAGCGGAAATTTTATTTACGGGTTGGCCGGGCAGTAATACGGGCATGTACGTACTATCACTATTTTTCGTGTTCCTACTCGCGTTTTTAGTCGAGTGGATTTCACGTACTAGGGTGGTTAATCGGGTGACAGACAATAACGTTGTTGCGGGAGTGTTATTGACTGTTCTACATGCGATACGCATGTGTCTCGCGTATTTTGTTATGTTGGCTGTTATGTCGTTTAATGTTGGTGTTTTTATTGTCGCGGTGGCGGGTCACGCGCTAGGGTTTTTGGCGTTTACGTCTGGGGTTTTTGGGTCGGGTTTGGATCAGGAGGAGGGTCGTGGTTATAAACCCAAAATTCTTCCTCCTATGAGTTGTTGATGAAGAAATTGCGTTTAAGTTTTTAGGAGACGGGTCTATTTATCTTAAGGTTATAAATTGTATTCTATTTCTATTTGGTGAATTGATTCGGAGATTAAAACAAGTATTTCCGTTATAGAATATCAATTTTACCTAAATATTTGGTTGGGGATGTAGGGTGTTATTCTATAATTCTACTAGTTTTATGCCCGTGCAAATTGCACGAGGTTGCAATTTTGAAGGATGTCATTATGGGGAAAGATTACATTTTGATCGTAAATTGATGCATATATCATGTATATCTAATGTTTAGAAAACATAGAGGTGTATATAGCAAGTTTGCGTAAAGTGATACAATAATGCAAGTACAATAATTAGTAAGTTCTGAAAGGTACAACAAAGAGCTACTATAGTATATAATCATAAGCAAGTTGTACTATAACTTTGTCGAGAACTACCGCTACCTAAATAAGAAAAAACTAAAGATTAATTTTTTAATATAAACATTCATAATACATGACGAACATCCAAGGTGTGATTGAAAATATAGACTAACATCGGGTTCTACAACTTGACGCTGCAACTGGAGGCCCGGATAACACACTCCGTAACCTCTTGCTACCTTGTGATTCTTTTCTGTGCGCTCTTGCCATTTTCGAGCGTAATGACGAATGTAAGTTGTGATCATTTTCCATAGAAGGTGTAGCAGTGATAACTGGCCGAGTAGTCAATGTAGTACGATTCTTCCTCTTGTTACCGTGGTTTGAGACGATAGCATCTCTTGTCAACCGGTTGGCTTAGTAAAAAAAGAGTGGATTAAGTTATTAAAAAAGTGTGTAACAACTAAGTTAATCACAAATGAGTTTTTCAAAAAGTTCGTCTATAAAAATGTAACTTAAAAATCAAGAATATAATCATAGAGCTTATGAAATTAATATTTAATACTAAAAATTAAAATATAATATCGATCAAAATATAAAAGTATACAAATGATAATTAAAAACAAATTACTTGAAAATTGTGCTAGAAAATACAAATAGTATTATGGTAGAGGTCACCCAGAAAGTTATCGTTGGTAATGTCGGACAATAGGGGCCGATTAGTGTAACTCGAATCTGGCGTTTTTGATATAGAAACGGGTTCAGACCGATTTGTATTAACTGCATATGGTAGCCCAAAAGGATCAGATAACCAATAGATATCAACACCGAGACCCAATACGTTTGCAATACACGGCCCAACTATAAAATCCATAACCGAAAAAAACCCAATAATTGAGATAACAAACCCTAAGAATCGCCATATATAAGGCATTTATCTGAATCTGAAATCAGAAATCAGAAAACCCCTAACATTTTTACAACCTCATCCTCACACACTCTTCACTCTCTCTCTCTCTAAATTCCGCCGCACTCACTCACTCACTCTCACTCTAATATAGGTCAAACTCGATCATTTTTCCAGATTATCAAATATAAGTACTTCTGATCATGATGCATGCATTTGTTTAATGACTTGATTTTGATTTTTTTTCCACTTGATGAGTTTTATAAAGGATCAATGTTGTTGGTTTTTGCTTTATGGTGTTTCGGTGTTAATCAAGGGTGAATAATTAGGGAGGATACTCATATTTCGACGGATTATGAATGATTTCGTCTTGGATTATATGAGTTTCCTCATTATTTTTGCTCTTTTAAATTTATTATTTCAGCTCTTTTTTTTGAAAGTTTGTATCTTTCGTTTCAATTTATCATTTTTAATTCGTTGTTGATTGATTGCGTGATGCTCAATGATCTGTTTATGTGTATGCTCAATGAACTGGATTTATGTTTACTTGTGTTGAACATATTTGAGGGCATACAATAAATGGTCATTTGTTGATAGATAGTAGAGAAATACTTCATTTTATGATTTATGCAGCTTTCACTTTTGATTTTTAAAATCGAGTTTTACGGTCATTTGATCTTTTAAAAGTAGATCTAGTGGCTATAAAATGGGTATAGTAAAAATCGACAACAAATTTTTGGGATGTAAATCAATTGAAATCGACACATAAAAATTAATATTATGTTGTTGATTGAAAATTTGAATACTTTTTGGATAAGTTTGGTTTTAACATTTCATAAGAAATCGATTGAAAGTTTGGCTTTCACTCTTCATTTTCAATTGACACAAAAGATTGGCTTTCACTATTCATTTTTTCTCTTCTTTTCCGGTTTGTAGTGTAGTACTTCATCTAATTTTTTGAAAATTTAACTTTTTATATATTTTGATATGGCTACTTATGGTCATTAGATCTTATGGTATAGACATTTCAATTTTACGTTTTCGGGATGTTAGATATGGTGATTCACAAAATTATAAATTTTGTAATTTTCAAGTGTAACTATGGGTTTCAACCCGGTTTCATAAGTTTTCTTTTCAATTGTAATTCTGGGTGAAAACCCGATCAAAGGGATCCTATAGTCGTTAGATGCGTCATCTGGTCATCTTTTGATATGTACTTTATTCCATAGACGAAGGCAATCAAGGTGACTACTATCTTCTTCCTTAACTATTGGGTGTGTTCAACAACGTTGTTGAATAGTTTACCTCTGCTGCTGCTTCTTCTCTGCTTCGTACCATTTTCCTGTGTACTTGAACTTGCTTTGTCTTCCATAATAGTAACCCTTCTCTAATCATTGGTTTGTTTTCTGATAATTTCTGAATTTACTTTTGGGTAAAGAGGCTATTTTTTGAACATTGAACTATGATTATATGAATGGTGCTTTGGATTTGCTGTGTCGTATATTATGTTTCTGAAATGAGGGTACCATGTTGTTGTTGTGCAATTTATATACAAGTTTTATAACTGGTGGTAGTTTTGGAACCACAATTAGATTATAATCGTAATACTGGTCAGTTAATCGTGGTAATAGTGGACGGTCAATTGGTTTGATTTTTGAGTTTGAGTATGATATGATATGACATAAATAAATAAATTGAAAGCAATATCGGTCTGTAACATATGACTTCAATTTTTAAAAATTAAATTGAAAATGACTTAAATAGAATGTCTAAATTGAGTATGATTTAAATAGACTGTAAATTAATTATGTTATGTAATTAAGGAAAACATTTTCATGTCATTTGCATTGTATTGTAAACATTATCAGTCTGTAACGTTGTTAGACTATTGTTTGCATATGTTATCATAATCCGTTACTTTGTTTAATGAGTCGATTGTTTAATGAGTCGATTGAACAACATAAAAGGTTAACAACAATCTGTAAAATTTTAAACATATGCATATGTTTAAAGAGTCGATGTAGACCATTTGTGTAGTTTTGAACAATTTTTAAACCAGTGGGTTTCTATAAAGTGTGGTAAATAGACATAGATTGTTCAAAATAAATGATAAAAAAAACACATAACATATTGAATGAGATCACCCTAAATTTATGAGGTCGTTTAATTATTTGATTAGTAAATGAAGTGATAGTATTGTTGTTACGAATATTGAAGTAAGTTTGAGTTATACCTCCTTGTCGATGAAAGTGCACTCCATTCCATTTGACTTTTGCTTTGTAAGGTCGTCCTCGTCTGATTCTTGAATCCACTTTCTAAGAACACGAATGTTTAGTTCCATATTTTTTTGAAATGGTTTGATTTCCCTAATCATTGTTAGTGTCATAGTTGTCGCCATGGCAGTTTTTTTTTTTGCTGTATGATTTTCTGTCTGCTGTAATTCTGGAAGTTAAGTGCAGAGGTTTGTGATTTGTAATGTGATAATTTGGTTTGATTATGGGGTGAAATTGTGGAGATAATGGAGGAAGTTTACTGTGTGTGGTGTTTATGTGGAAACTGTCGACATCATGGTGAGTGGTATGAGTTGTGGTTGACTCATAAAATCAGAATTTGATTTGGGCTTTAATTCTGGTCCATAGTTGATGAATACTGATACTAATTTACGTTTCTGAAATTCTGGTTCATTTTTAACGAATTACGTTTTTTAGTTGGGCTTAAATTATGGTCCAATGTACTTGTCGAAGTAGGGAATATCTGGTAGCCTATCGTCATTGAGAAACTATAGTGTCATATGACGGTAGTTGTTGCTGTATTTTTTGCTCCAAGTACCGCCTCGATGATGATGGACTATTTTTCCAAATTGAGGGGATACTAACTTAATATTTAAATATCGTTACTTTGATTTTATTATCGTAAATAAAACGTAATCTTTTTAACTCTTTTAAATTTAAAAGTATTTTATCTGCTTTTGTAATTTAAAAATGAAAATTAGTAAATTTAGAATCTTAAATATTTTTGGTTGTTAAACATTGGATCATAGACTTTGTTACTTAAAAAGTAAAATACTTTTGGTCATCAAAAAATTTAGGGAGTACTATATTCGAATATGGCTGTATGTCGTTGGGCAGATGGGCAGATTTGTAATTGTCATTATAATTTTTTTGTGACGTATTTGTTGTGTGAGACGGAGTACGAAAAAGATGTTGATTGAGAACACAATTTACGGTAAGGCGAATTGTGATGTTGAAAGAATTACCCGTGCTAATTTTGTAATTATATGTATTACGGTAAGCCCTTTAATTTTGTAACGCTTTTTTATTAGTGACTGTATTCATATGTACAGGTTATATTAATATGTGAAGTTGTAATTATAAGTATTTTGTAAAATTAAAATGTAAATTTGTAATTTGTAATATGTAATTATAAATAGTGGTCAATAAGCATCATCAATCATCAATATAAATCATCATTCAACAATATCAACAATATAAATCATAATTACAAAATTAGCACGGGTTTTTGTATTTGAGAACATAATTTACAGTATGCAATTTTTAAGAAATATAAGGAATGCATAGAACATTTGCTGAAATTAAATCAATGCAGAGATAGTGGGCCGGATTTTAAGGGCTCTTTGAAAAGTCAACAATCAACCACAGTGCGACAAATCAGCACTGTGGTTGTTGTTTTCATAAATTAGATGGAGAGGATCTTATAGAGTATGGATCTTCTCCTTTTTTCTTTCTCTCCACTTCCTTCTATTTCTTCTAATATACCAATATTTAATTCATTGTCCAATCTCAACCTCTTCATTCAGCTATCGGCTGGGTACCACCAAAACAGACACAGGTATGGACACGGACACATGATATGACATCCCATGAAATTTACGAAACGGGACATGTTATTTAAATTTAATAAGATATATATTCTATGGTTATAGTTAACGTATGATTTTATTTTTGTAATGTATTTGATACTCCCTCTTATTTCAAGTAATGTTCCCCTTTCATTTTCCGTCCACTTTCCCTTTTGTTCCCTCTTTTCTTTTTTGGATAATTTTGTGTGGTTCAAAATTAGTTTGATATGGGGTCATGTGTATTGTGTGGTCCAAAATGATTCTCTTAATTCTTGTGTAAAAAAGAGAGAGGGACATTAGATGAAATAGGAGAGAGTATTAAATTTAAATAAGTGAAGGTAAAATTTGACCTTAACTATAACTAATTCTCATTTCTCACCCAAACTCATCTTTTAATCAATCTTTTTTCACATTTTTAAACTATAACATGTTTAGGCGTGTGTCCAACGAGTGTCGGGTGTCTGACACGGCGTCGGACACGGGACGGCTAGTTAGGAGAAGTGTACGTGCTACCTAGACTGTCGGAACATAATTTAAACCATTGATAAAAAATAGAAGGATATGGAGAAAAGAATAAATTGACAGGATCCGACGCCAAGTTTACAAGTTTACAGACTTGGCTGTAACACATTTAAGTAAAGGGGTTGATGCAAACAGAACTCAGGTATCATATTTCACCACAAGGCTTTGCCATAAACACACATATGCATTGTCAATATTATTTGCTGAATGTGTTTGGTATTCAGCAGATTCTCATTTTCGCTTCCTGTTACTTACACCACACTAAACACGTGTCTTAACGCTTGCAGCCGTGTCAAATAAAGAACTCCAAACCCTCACAATGTCACATACAAACCTTGTTGGTGGTGAATATGAATGATCTTCAAAAGTACATGAAGAGAACGACTCCGATCATGCCAATCCCAGCAAGCAACCAGTAGAAGTAATCAAGATAAGTAGAAGTAATCAAGATGTAAAGCTACCAATACATAAAACACGGGAATATAGACCCATTCCAACACTCCTCAATTCTAAAGGTACTTGGACATGGAACAACTTTTCTAGCGTAATTATAGTAAAAGCGTCAGCAAGACTGCACGCAGCACGCCCAAACAATGCATATTGAGGAAATAGCCAGTAGCCACCACATACGAAATAATCAATAAGGCATAAAATCATTGATACATGATGCCTCGTGAGTCGTAACCAGAGTTTAGAGCCCTTCAGCATTTTAATTTCTCTTGCACCTCTATTTACACTGAAAGAAAAATCTCCATTATTTGGATTTCAATGTCACACCATGAATGCAGTCGACAGTACGAACACGTACAGTCCTGCTACCAAAGAAGCACGTTGTATCACTTGCATGCAACACTTACAGGCTACAGCCGAATCGACGTAAAAAAATATATCGGAAATCCGTACCTTTACATATGAATCTTGCTATTGGTGTAAATGTATGATCTTGAAAAATACATGAAGAGAACCAACCCAATAGTGCTTAGCACAGCAAGCAGCCAATAAAAGTAATCAAGATGTGCCCTATTCAAGTTATCTGATAGCCAACTACTTTCCATTTCACCACTACTTAACTTATCAACAAGGGACACAAGAATGCTGCTTAAAAAGCTACCAATACCTAAAACACTCAAATATAAGGACATTCCAACACTCCTCAGTTCAACCGGTACTTGGTCA
Source organism: Silene coronaria (assembly GCA_028566215.1). Lineage (NCBI taxonomy): Eukaryota > Viridiplantae > Streptophyta > Magnoliopsida > Caryophyllales > Caryophyllaceae > Silene > Silene coronaria. Next base: position 8,122 of record JAOWBH010043974.1, read on the forward strand.
TAGAAAAACTCTTGCAACCCAACTAAAGTAAATGAATCTGCAATCCCAAACAAGGCATATTGAGGAAGCAGCCACCATATACTCATAGGGACCGTCGCCTTAGGCGAATCTATAAGTCCATAATGAAGAGCAATATCGAGTCGTCTTTTCTCTATGATTGCTGCAACGACCATACAAACAATCGATATGAACAAGCCAGTTCCAATTCTCTGAAGGACTGATATGCCGGAGGGTTTTCCTGTAAAGCTTCTGGCAAAGGGAATAAGTAGGCAATCATATATAGGAATGAATATAATAATGAAGATGCCGATGGATGACTGTAATGCTGCAGCTGGTATGGTGAAGTTGGACCCGATTGTTCGATCCAATGTAACACCTTGCTTGGTGAAGAAAGTCGACATTTGAGCAAAGATGATTCCGTATACTAAACTTGTTGCCCATATTGGAAAAAGCCTAAGTAATGCCTTTGCTTCTTCTACCTCACTTTTGCTGGAAATAGCCCCGGTTTCCTTTGAAGTGTCAGGTACGAGGAGAGCTTTATCAAGGAACCTAACAAAACCGATTTTTTTTTTTTTTTGATGAGTACACTACTGCATTTATTTGGGAATGACAACTCGGAAGCTTGAGGGACGCCAAACCCCCAAGAAACAATACCAAAAGAATAACAACGCGTACCACACGAGGTGCAGTAGCCAAAAGATCAACTACATCAAACTGTACAAATAACGAAACAGTCTAAGGAAGAAAACACATAAACACCTTAGCCGTAAAAGTCCTCATACCCACATGGTCACATAATCACTCACTCCCATATACATAATACAGGCAATTTGTAAGCAAACTGACACACTTCTCTATCACACTGTAAAACTTGCCTTTCTTAGAATAATAGTGAAAACGAAACCCAAAAATAGAACCCTTCATACCCAAACACAAACTTCACCCAAAAAGGTAAATGTAAGGTCATTTCATTTCTATAGTAGCTATATATTGGTAGAATTCTATTTTACTGTCTTGACTCTTGAATGATAAGTTGGATTAATTCAGTCCACTTAGCCCTTCGTCATGAAGATGAGAAAAAGAACAGCATCATAGAACTTATTTGACTTCCAACAGTAATAATTGCATCATTTGCAATTTGCATGTATAAAGCCAATCATTATACAAATTGAACGAAGACCAATTAATGAAAGGAAAAGATGAATCCTATACCTGAACTGTTCAGATCCACAATGAGATTTGATTAATTGAGTTTCCTCTGCATCCTCGTCTGCAAAACCCTTGGCATTTCGATTCTTTGCAGCTCGGACAAACACTCTTCCAATCCTCGAGAATGGACTTTGTTCTTCACTTATCGTGATGAAGCGGTATGTAAAAGTTCCAACGATGAATAACAAGAGTGCAATCACCATGATAATGCACGGAATTCCAAATCCAAGGCCCCAGCTTAGGTTGTCTTGAACATAGCTCAAGACTCCTATACCTACGAGAGCAGCTAAGGACAACCCAAAGTACCACCAATTAAAGAAAGAGCTTTTTGCTTTGCTCTCTGCAGAATCGTTTCCATCAAACTGATCAGCCCCGAAAGCCTGAACACAGGGCTTGTGCCCACCTTGCCCTAGAGCCACCAGATAAAGGGCACCAAAGAATATCATTGTTTGCAAACGTGATGAACATTTGGGTATGCTCTTGATGCTCCTTCCATCAGTTTGACAGTTTAGGGAAGGAAGCATTGCTGATAGTGTCAGCAAGCCTAACCCCTGTTAGCATCTCATATCATTAGATAACAAACTTAGATATCATTTCAAATACCATATGTCAGTACATCCTATTCGAACAGTGGTTTTTGTCCCCATATTTTTCCCTCCAAATCATATTCACCCAAACAAGCAATCAATGTTACAAGTGTGGTTTGACCTTAAGCATGAACATTATAATAGTCCATCAATCTGAAGTCTAAATTTCATACGAGAAACCAGGACTTGTGTAAGCTTTTTTCACGGCTACTCCAAATCCTGGCTCCGCTGCTCAATGAGGATGATAAGGTGATTGTCTATGTAGATCTCAGGGATACAAAGGTATGAGGTATAAAGCCAATCCCTAGGTAAGGTCATAGATTCATAGGTGATTGGTTATTAGTTTGCTCTTACATTAGAAATTCGCCCTTTACAAATTAAAACCGCCTGAACAATCGCATCTACAATAACCAATCATACTAAAAGCATCAAATCGATATATTAACATGAGAAACTCAGAGAAAATGTAAATGTACTAACCAAGATGTAAATAAGAGATGCAGCTATAACAGTACAGTACTTGCCCAGAAAAGAATCAGCAATGACAGCCCCTAAAATAGGAAGCAAAGAGGCCACACCAGCCCAAGCATTGACATTAGCTGCTGCCGATGCTGTCGACTGCCCTAATTCCCCCGTTAAAAAGTTAATTAAATTAGCCTGTATCCCATAATATGCAATCCTCTCTGCCATCTCCACCCCTACCATCAACAGTTTAAGACAACTTTAATCCCCAATTCAATTTCATAAATTCATACAACAATAACAATATACAATATCAATATTCACACAGTGCCTCGAACGCTCCCAATTTATCGAGGTAAGGGGGGCAGATGCATCATTATACTGTTTCTAATAACCCAAAATGGAAACTGCATTGGGAATGGGGGGAATTGTATTAATCTGAAACAGCTGCAAGCAGAATCACTGCCAGTAAATTCTTGGATACACACATTTACTACCTAATAAATTTTCTTACCTGCCCATTCCGTCTTAATCATTCGTTTACTTTTTTATCCTTTCTAAAGGTAAAATTAATCAAACGTAGACAAATAATTGGGACGGAGGTATTTGACAATTAAAATATGAATGAATTGAACCATACCAATGATAAAACCAGCAGATCTCCAGCGTCCGGTCTTTGATCGGACAGCGGGATTATGCTTATAATCAACAGCGGCCGCCACGGTATCATCTTCATCGTGTGAATGGAGTAGAGGAGTTGAAACTGTAGTAATGGTGGGGTTGTTAGAGTTGATCATTGCCATGTTAACTCCTGTGTGCAGGTATCAGATGTTTACTACAGTACAGTAACTCAGCAATTACGTCTCCCTTAAGACGGATATAACCGTCTTAAATAATAATTTGTGATACTGAAAATAGATGGTAAAGTTAGGCTAGCGTATTAAACTAAGGTAATAATCATTGATCGTGTGCTGGAGTTGTGAACTCATTTTATGATTAAATCATCATTCTGCATTAAACACCGTCGAAAATATCTCTATAGTGTCTGTACATTATTGGGTAGAAATGGCTATGGACTAACAGTGTAACACTAACGAGTACAAACAAACACGGTACAGACGTCAGTGACGGAACGAGACACGAGAGGCTAGAGAGTAGAGAACACTACCGATTCTTTCGTGGTTGAGTCGAGACTTGAGAGTCCGGAGTCGGGATCCTCTCCATTTCCAAATTAAAGTTCAGCAAATCTGCTTCCTCTTAAGGATCTGATCACAAGCTGGGTAAAGACCAAAATAACATCCGTATATAAAGGGTGGGTTTATTCCAAATCCAGCTGGGTAAAAACCAAAATAACAATTGTATAGGCTCGAGAGCTCGAGCTCGGGTTAAAGCTCGTAAGCTTGATAACGAGCATATTTTTATCAAGCTCAAGATCGGCTCGAACTCGAGTTTTGGTTTTTTAGCATAAGCCGAGCAAGGCCAAGCTCGGGTTCGGCTCGGCTCGTTAACACCCCTACTCCCAAGAGTCCCAACCATAATCATCATTTTTGCAATTGTTCCCTACTTAAATTTTTTTTAAAAACTGCTACCTTAATATTTACTTAGATTATAAATGGCTTCAAAAGTCCATTTTCAAGTGTCTTAAACATGAAAAAAGTAATATAATATGTCTCTCTTTTTATTAAGTTAACGAGAGTAGATTCACCAAAATAGAGACGATTGTAGGGTTAATGAGCTTGAAAGAAAAAGAAAAACAATAATGAGAATTCATTTTTGAAGCAATTTCTAACATGCCTACAGATTAAGGTAGCAGTTTTTAAAATTTTTTTAAGTATAGAGCAATTGTAAAAGTGGTGATTATGGTTGAGAGTAGTTAACAAAAAACCCTTATTATTATTGCTTCAAAAAAGTGTATTAATCGAAGTATTTATTTATCAATTTTATTTTAAGATGTCTCATTTTATTTATTTTTCTATATCAGAAATGTTTATTATGGATAATTATTTAATCGTACACATCCATTATATCCACTCTTCTCCCACTAAGCTAATAATCTTTGCACACCAAGACAAAGTGAGCAATTTATTATTTGTAAATAAATTGGTGTTTTATGGTCTTATTTCTTTTCTTTTTTGTTTGTATTAGTGGCTAATTATTACTAATGTCAAGTAAGCATATGCCATAATAAGATTCCTTCTAAATTAAACTATGGAACGTCCTAGAACAAGCTTTGTAACATGGTGAAGTGGTACTTTTGTTTTGAGTTCAAATCAATATTATGGGGGTTTGAAATGTACAACAAATTAAATTAAGAAGAAAACATTCTTAAATCTTACGCAACACAAAATACAATTACTACAAAAATGTAAAATTCTCTGGCGGATTCCGACCTTGTCCCTCTATGGTCTATCAATGTTCTTTAAAATTCTCACACAAGAATAAAGTTTTTAATGAATTAAGTTATCTTTTTCTATGTCATGATAATGTACAAGGACAATAATAGAGATTCTTAATTATTGAAATTTACATGACGTTGTCCTCTCACATTTTTGAAGGATGTTACTTTTAAGAATTTTGAATTTTAAAAGTGGCCTACTATTGCACTCTCTATATATAGTAGTCTTGCTCAATCCGAGGCAAATAATGCTTAAATAAACATGCTATAAGGACCGATGATAAGGCCATGACATATAACAAATATAGACAAGTAATAGTGTAAGTTTATCTATTTGAGTTTGGTAGTAGTTAAGTGATTACTTACTTTCAACCTAGTATTCACCAAATATGACATTTGTTGGGGTAACATTATACAAAGTACCCTTTAAAGATAGAATTAGCGGAAGTTACTAAGATATTATTCATCATAGAACTCGTGTATGTTCCGTATCAATCTCTTTCGAGTCAATCATTCAATCGATCTCAACGATTAATCATCATAGTTAGATTTGTTTTATATATTCTATACAATGTTCATGAAATTATCACGTAAACTACTTAAGTGAAATTCTCATTTTGTAGAAAGTTCAAGAAAAGTATACCTTTAGAATATATCAAAGTACTTAACATTATGTTAGTGTTGGACAATTTGAAGTAAGATGTGGACAACATTAAGGAATGAATAGTAGTATGGGAATGGATGACAATATGTGGCAAATGGTGATATGGATAACGAGGAATATGACACTTTGCATGAAACAACCAATCACGAGCTTTCACTGCCATTCCAACCTGTTAACACTCCATGCTTTTCTGGAACTATCCCGAACCTCATCAATGACTGATTTCTTTAGCATGTGACTAACCATGATAGACAACTTGTTCAAATCCTTTCATCATTGATCTATATTGGAGTCTCGTCGATCTTATTATTCAGTGTAGCAGCCAAGGAGGGTTATTACTTGTTAGGGACGCTGTCCTTTGAAATTTTCAAAATTACCTTGTACTATTACCCATCCGCTCACAATGAAATTTTTCAACCCCACTTACTTCAATAACCGACTCTACCAGTGAATATAAGATATTGTGTATGACAGTCATTAATTAACTTACGTTCAATTATAAGTCCACCTAAAAAATGAATTGTACTAATGACCTTAAATTTTTTAGTGGCAATTCAAATATATTATGACTATGAGGGTCCTCTAGATAGTCGTTGTGAGAAAGACATTAAAGTGCATAGTAATGTTATGGGGGGCACAACTTATGTACGTAGGACGACATTTAAGGCCACATAATGAACCGACCATGATGATAAAAATAAAGTGGGCGGGTGCCTTTTAATATATGGAAAATAAAAATGAATGGACATGATTTGTTTGGAGGCTATATAGTACATAAACAATCATGATGTGATTACATTATGCTTAGTGTGTTCATAATAGTTGTTGATTTAGGGTTGGTATGGCTTATTTTGAATATAAGAAAATGCTATACGTCAATACGTGGGTTGATGTGGGAGGGATTAGATGAAGGAGGAATCTTGAGGACCATCTTTGGCATCATTTATTTGGTGTTTTGTCATTAGGAATTTAACTTGTTTGGTTAATCTCCAATTCGATCTTTGGTAAGGTATACATAAAGCCATATTGTCATCCTACAGAAATTTCACGGACGAATACATTTATAGGGTAGATCTCCTTTCGGTTAGGCCATTTTTATATGAAACAAAAAAACGGAATTTGAAATCATAAGCCGTAGAACACTAGAACTAGTTGAACTGTGGTTACTTTTGATTATAAAATTGAACAAAGACAGAAATGATCTGTCTGAAATAAAAAGTTGTTTGTGTATATTTATATAGGGCACAATAATTTTGTTGTACCAAATACTAATGTACTACTCTTATTTACAATATTATGTAGCAATAATGTATAGGTTAAATTAATAAATACACTCTTATATGTACTACTTTTCTAAAATTACTACCTTATAATTTTTTTTTCAAAAAATACTACCTTACAAAGCATGTGTGTATATAATTTGCTATCATAGTCACTTTCTGATGAAAAAGTATCTAAATTGACCAAACTGCCCCTCACTCAGATGTTTCACACACACTATATCAGCAAACACTTTTCTTTTCTTCAAGTTATCTCTCCCCTCTTCGTATCTCCTTTAATCAATTCTAACCACCAATCTTATCAACATCTACTAATCAAGATAACAAATCGACCACCAACAATTAACAAACTAAGTAATCATGAGTTATCTATGATTAATACCTTCTTTTTTATAATTAAATTTTGTGTTTCAGTTTTATCAATAAAACCCTCAAATTAAATCTATGTTAATTAATTGAATTAAATCCCTAATTTTGAGTCTAATCCTTGGATAATTAGAAACTTAATTTGAGTAGAACCCTAATTTTGTTGTTGTTTAAGGTAGAGCGATGTTGTTGCCTTTATGAATTTGATTGGTGTTTGTATTCTAGATGAACAAGAAGCAATTTTTTTGTAAATATTTGGTTACTTTAATGAGGATAATCAATATATATATATAAATATATATTTGAGGCTTTTTTCGAGCAACGTGGTAG
>JAOWBH010044083.1:0-15407 GCA_028566215.1 Silene coronaria
GAACCGACCCGAACCCGTTACTGACCCGACACAACCCGAACCCGATATGACCCGACCCGTAACCGACCCGAGTGACCTGATTGCCACCTCTAATTCACAATCTAATGAAAATACTGAACAAGACTGGTTAAGAAGACTTGGAGTTCTTACTAAGAACAACTTAAGGGGAATAGCAAAAGCAAATGTTAGCCGACACTTCAAAGCGGATGCTATATTACCAAGCCTGAAGTCCCTAAAACGGTATAATTAATCAAACTCCAATACTTGCCCAAGAAAGCAATTACCGTCTCAGTCCATCTCATTTGTATTGTCCCAACTTAACTAGGGGTTATATGTACCCATTAGTGATGAAAATAATGACTGCTAGCCTAAAAAAAATTATGGCTACTATTTGCCCCATATAAATAAAAGTGTAACCTAACTTGGCTAACTAGGGCTATGATGGAAACTTCACCTTTCTATTTTACTAGATTTAGAAACGACGCTAAATATTTTGAGATGGGCCTAAAAAGGAACTACGGACAGTATGAATGGGATGGAGAGAGTAAATAGAAAGCAGTGATTTCTGTCTAACTGCACCATGTTACTGGCTATGTTGACTACAACTAGAATGGTAACTTGACCAACCAAGGAGCTCTTAAACAGCAATTGACCATCCATGACAACAGAATAGGTGCACAAGCTGAAATTCATCCAGAATCTTGTATTTTCTATCATGAAAAGTTATCTTTCAATATCCTGAAACGATTCACCGCAAAAAACAAAACAGAAAAATATTCAGCCTGCTCAAACTAAGGTCATCCTCCAGATTTCATTTACAGATAAAAATAAATGAGAATAGATGGGTGCTTCAATATTCGTGTAAGAGTTTTATCTAATCCAATTCATGTAAAAAAAAAAAATCACTCTTTCAAAAATAAAATAAAAAGTCATACTACTTGACGGCTACTCTACAAGTGCCACTCCTGTTGTCATTTAATCCCCCGCTATGTATCTGTTTAAATGGATTTCTACCTCAAAGCATCCTGTTTTCCTTGCAAAATGTCAAAAAACTCAGTAGCGATACTCCGACATTCCTAGCTACAAATATCTAAAACATTCCACATAAGCGCGTCCAATTATGATCCTCAAAAATGATTACACACACCTTTGAAATATTTGCTTCACCTTCATGCTAATCTAATGGAGAGAATGAAGGTTTATATGAATCTCCATCAAAGTATTGGCATGCATAAGAAACTTTTTACACTAAATCCTAGGAAGGATGAAATTAGAATTAAAGAAACACTGCCCTCTTGCAAAAACGAAAGGCTAAGGCTACCATAGAGATAAAGTAAGCGCTTTTAAAAAAAATCAAACAATGAACTGTGTTCAAAAGATTCCTTGACAGATGTTGATGTCCGAGGAAGAAACAAGAATTGTCATTTTATTAGATAAAGTTTAAAAAAAAAAACTCATCAAGCATTGATGAAAGATGCAAAAAAATAAATAAAAAGAAAATACATAAAAAAAAAAAAAAGACTCAATTCAGCCATCATTCTCACAAAAGCTTCATCCAACATTATGCTGGGAATAGCAATTCGGGATATCTGGCTTCTGAAGAAGGCAAGCAGTTTACACGAAAGCTGTCTATAGAGCTTTTATTTTTATTTTTTTCTGATGAGACATGCATCTATAACTAGTAATTCGGCTAGGAAGTATGAATTTGAAAATATCTACTGTAACAATGATCAGAAACTAAATTATCTGACAAGAACTTCAATATCACGCACGTTTACCAGTTATTTGCCCTTCATATTGTCGGGGAGGGAAGGGGAAATGATGGGAAGGGCTATAGGAGAGGTAATCACTTTCCTTCAAATCAAAGTTGGAAGGATTTGATTCGATTAATAGGAAATTTTCTAAACTCGAGTATCAAATTACTCATTCGTTTCTACTAATTGATAAATTGAACAGAAGGTAGTCATTTAAACCCCCTGCTATATATGAGTTTCAATGGACTTCTACCCAAAATCATTTTGTTCCGGGTTCCTCTTGCAAACTGTCCGAAAACTCAGTAGCAATGCTCTGACATTCCTAGCTATGAATTTAAGGCTATCTACAACATTCCACATAAGCGCATGCGCATCCAATTATGATCCTCAAAAAAGAAATACATACATTTCTAAATATTTGGTTCAGGATCATGCTAAGCTAATGGAGAAATTGAGTTTCATACAAGCTCATACAAAGTATTGGCATGCATAAGAGACGCTTTACACTAATTCCTAGGAGGCTACAGATGAAGATGGAATCAAAAGAGATATTGCCAACGAGAGTCTTAATACCAAAATGTTTTAGGGAGTTATTGCCCTCTACTCCTCTAGAAAAAAAAAAAGCAACAAATTATAACAAAACGGAGTAGCACAGGCCCCCATAGCGATAAAGTAAGCGTTTTTAAAAAAATCAAACAATTAAATGTGTCAAAAAGATAAGCAGACAAATGCCATGTCGGAGGAAGAAACAAGAAACGTTGTATTATTTTGATGAAGTTGAAAAAACTCATCAAGCATTGAACTGCGTACACAAAACGGAGTAGCACAAGGCCTCACATAGCCATAAAGTAAGCGTTTTTAAAAAAAAAATCAAACAATTAAATGTGTCAAAAAGATAAGCTGACAAATGCTAATGTCGGAGGAAGAAACAAGAAATGTTGGTATTATTTTGATGAAGTTGAAAAAACTCATCAAGCAATGAACTGCGTACCCAAGGCCAAATAAAGATGCAAAAAAAAAAAAATACTTTTGAATATGGACTCAATTCAACCATCACAGAAACTTCATCAAGCACTATGCTGGCAATGACAATTCGAGATATCTGGCTTCTGAAAAGGGTAAGCAGTTTTCAGGAAGCTTCGAGCTTCTTAATTACGGAGTATCCGACAAGAGCTTCAGTATCACGCAAGTCTACCACTTATTTACCCTTTGTATTGTTGCGGAGGGAGGGGAAGGCGATGGGAATATAGGAGAGGGGATCACTTTACTTCAAATATTTTTTAAGTTGGAAACATTTAATTCGATCCATAGGAAGCTTTTTTTTATCTCCCTCAACCTAACTTACTAAGCAAACAATCGGGATCAGATGCCGCCTTCTTGATCCAATTTAGGCTTTAAGGGTTTTGAGAACATGGAAACAACTCGTAAACCCAAAAACCTAAACCTCTAAGACAAATTTCCTTTACATGCTCAGGATTACAAGTAGCTCCACCGATACCATAAGAAAGTGTACGAAGTTCCTGCAAGTCACACTATCTACACAGAAATCTAGAGTTCCTATCACTCAAGTATCAGATTGCTCACCCTTTTCTACCAAGAGAACAAAAGCACTGTTTTCTCAATGAATCAAAAAGTTGTCAATAACACATTACACTACCAGTCGTAATCATGTACAAAAATCGGGGTAAGCGATCAGATCAACACAATGTTACTTATATATTAACTACAGAAAACAGAAGCAGCAGCAAACACGGACCTGAATGACCTCATCAAGCAAAAGAACGTGAGAAAAAGGATCCCTCTTTTTCGACAAAACCTTCTGCAAATGCCAAACAGAAACAAGCACAGAATGCAAATCATCCATACACACAGTCATCCTATGCCAAAGACCATCCTTAGCCTTAACCCCAGCCCCAAGCTGCGGTGTCCCACTCCTCTGAATCCCCCCCGGTCCAAACCCACCCCCACCAGAAATAGCCTTCATATCCAAAGCAACGGCGATACTCCTAATCCCAACACCCTTATACTTAGCCACTAAACCATCAATAGTCCCTCTCAAATCCCCCAAATTATAAAACACTTGCAACCCACTACCAATCTCAGCCTGATTAAACCCTTCCAATCCCCTCTCCAAAACCCGAATCCCTTCACTCCGAATCCTAACCCCGGCATCAGCCACCCACCTCATCTCCTCATCAACAACCTCAATTCCACCCAACCCACCTTCCGCAACCATACCAGCAACCTCACAATGTAACTGTGCCGCCTTGGACAAATCCGCAGTAAACGACTCCTTCTCACCATCCCCCATCAAACCTCTCAGCTTCCGAGTAACCCGAAGCACACGAACAGTACATTGTAGCAGCTCAGCGGTGGAATGAAGGCGGCGGAGGTGAATAGAATTCTCCGCAACGGCGCGGCGAGGGACGGAGATCTCGGATCGGAGGTGGGAGAGGGTAGATTGGAGAGAAGTGACGGAGGATCGGACGACGGAGAGTGCGGTGGAGGTGTGACGGAGAGAGGATAGTTGGGATAAGAGGTCAGGGTGGCGGGTTAAGACTTGGGTGCGAAGTTGGGTGTCGAGGAGACGGATGCCGTGGTGGAGACGTTCGGCGGTGGAAGCGGCGGTGCCGGAGGAGAGTGCTTGTGATGAGAATTGAGTTGATGAGAAAGTAGGGGAGAGGAATAAGGAGAAGATTGGGTCGCCGGAGAAGGTGGATAAAGGGTTGTTGTTGTCGTCGGGTGGTGGTGGTGTGGTAGTTGTTGCGGTGGTGGGATCTTTAAAGGTGGGGAGTTTTTGGAGAGGTGATCGAAGAGGGTGGTGATGTTGTTGTTGTTGCATTGTTGCTGGAGATGACATTGTCGTTTTGATTGGATTTGATTTGAGTTTTTATTGTTTAGGATTGATTTAGAGTTTTGATTGTGGATTTGTTCATCGTCAAGCTCAACAATGGCGAATGGTAATGGGGTGATCTTCAACTCTCACTTCTGCATTTTTGCACCATCCTAGAGACCCAGACACTACTAAATCTTCCGTCTTTTTTACCGCATCTTAACCTCTACAAGTACTTAACCGACCGGAGATGTCTTAGTTTAATGGTTATGACAATAGGTCCCAGGTTCGAATCCCCCTCCTCTCTAGACCAAAAAAAAAAACATTTACAAGTACTTGATCAAAAAGACTCACTATAGTACTTAAATTCATTACCGAGTCGAGCGGGTTGAGATTTAGATTGGGTCATAAGGACCAGGTCGGTTGATCTGAATTACATGTCCGATCGGAATTATATTAAGTTGGATCCAATTTCATTTTAAAACTAGAGCTTCTGAATTCGACTAGTCCTATAAGTTCAAATCCATATCCGACACATTGGTATCTAGATTTGCGAATCCGGGTCAAATCCTAGCTCTGTTATCATCCTTGCATCCAATGATTCTAATCTAATAAATTAAACCCCAATTCTCATTGAAGATGGACATTATCCGTCACAAGCTGAAAACGAATAATGCCCCTATCACAATACAAAGTGACACTATCCATGGGGTGTTCTATTTCCCCCCACTTGTTCTATTATGAAAAATACACTATCCGTATTCAGTTTGTGACGAAAAGTGTCCGTTACTTGCAATACACTTTATAAACTAAAATCATTCCTCTCCTTGCTAAACTTTTCTTCACTATTCACAATGACACGCATCCCACGCTTCATCATTTTTCTCAACAACATACTCCTCTCGGTTTTATTTTAACTCTTCATTAGTGCTTTAAATTATTTCTCTCTTTTTAATTTCCACGCAGCCACTCTTCATCGTCATTTCACTGATCACCAAAGTTCATGATATTAATCATCATCGTCTCATGTGGAACAACTCAAACAAAAAAATTACAATAGCGAATTGCGACTTGAAAGGCCTTTTATCAAATAATGAACTTCTCACCTCTTGTACATTAAAAAGTTTAAGATCTTTTTTATGATTTTTGTAATAAAAACTCAAAAAAAAAAAAATCATACAAGACGATAAGCAGTAATGATAGACAGGTTTAAGTACTTTTGATCTTACAATTATCGAGTTCCGAACACCCTTGAGAGTTTTAAACATCTTTCCACACAATTCATCATATGAGCAAATATGAACAAAACAAAAACTGAATCCAAAGTTGAGACCTACAGTGTCATCGTGAAGATCATAATCTAGGAGCATCACTTGGTATAGAAAACCTCTTAAATTGGATGTCGTCAATCAAACGATTCAATTGGTAATAGGATGAACCAACTGGACTTACGGCATGTATAGCTAACTTAGCCATGCCATCTACCTTTGTTAGGAATTCATCTTTACGGTCCTCCATGAGATCTTTGATCATCGTCTCAATCATGTGCCGACTACAAGTATCCTTCATATCGAGCCCAATATTCCAAACCTCACTCACTAGCCTACTATTAACTTGTTGATCAAAAGTGAAAGGCCAACAAATCATGGGCACACCTTCTACAATACTCTCCAAAGTCGAGTTCCATCCACTATGAGTCAAAAACCCGCCAATCGCTCTATGTTTTAAGACCTCCTCCTGTGGAGCCCATTTGACTATCCAACCTCTCTCTTTTGTACCCTCCAAAACTTCGTCTGAAATCTCCAATTGAGCCTCATCTACCACGTCAATAACCGAATTTGGCCTCCTAACCCACAGAAATCTCGTCCCGCTATTCACCAATCCGTGCCAAAACTCGAATAGTTGGTCTTTTGTCATGAATGCTAGGCTTCCAATACTAACAAATAGGACAGATTTTGAAGGTTGAGCATCAAGCCATGTCAAGCAACTTCTATCTTCTTGCCATATACTATTCGAGAATGACAGGGGTGAATCTACACTTTCAGATTGTTCTTGTTCAAGTCGAGTCACGAGGTTTAGGTGCAGTGGACCGACAGTGTACAGGTTAGGACTTAGAAGACGCATGTGAGAGAGCAATTCACCTTCAAGATCATCAAATGTATTTAGAATGTGGCCCTGAGCGGCTGAATAATGTTGAGCTTCTTTAAGAATAAGTTGAGCGACTGGTTTGTTTGGATCATAATCTCGGCAAAAGGTTGGAAGATCACGACGTCTTAAGTAAGTTTCCATCCCTGGTACGCTTGTTACCAGTGCATCCATATCATCCCCTACATTCAGCAAAAATTAGAAATTTGACACTGTTGCTGATGCAACTCCGCAGTAGAATCACAATTATGTTACAGAAAGTCAATCAGTGTGTTAAAAGTAGACAAAGCCAGTTTAATACAAAGAGATGAAGGCTCAGACATGTGACATATCGTCACCTGGCTTTCTGGTCTTGCAGTACTTCTTGTGGGCATTGAGCAGTGCAGTGAAAGTGCACTAGTACTGTACGTACTCAGTACACGCCAATTATGTTACACTATTCGTACGCGTTAGAAAAACCGTATTTCTTTATCAAAATATTTTCGACACTAATGACTAAACATCCATTTATTGACCATGAAATATTTTTGATACTAAAAATACTTTGATGTCAAACACTTGTCAGGTAGTAACGCTGTCGCTCAAACAATGCGTGGTCAAAAACATTCAAAGTTCTCCATCAAAACCGGTTCGTCACACCCTTAGAAAAGAGTGCATACACTACATTTTCTCGAGGAATAATCGTCCCTAAAATGTGGCAATTTATTTATGATAAACGAGAGTCTGTTCACCTGTAATTTAAAATTGTGTATGTAATTCACATGGGAGCCTTCCTTGTAACATTCATACAACGACAGTGAAAGTGATTGCTTTGAAAAGGTCAAATAATTAATTTCTTTACAATTCTCTCCTTTTCACTAGACAGGATCATGATAACGCACTCTCCCTTTTGAAGGAATAATCCCTCCCTGTGTGTGGCCTTGTCAAAATTGGGATAAAAATGGCAGAACAGTTGGAAGAGTGAGGAGTAAAATGGATGAACAATGGGTAAAGATTAAAAAATAAAAAATCGACAGCATATAGCAACACCCGCTATATGCTAAACCATATACAAAACATACACCATCATAGTTCGCCGTTAAGATAGATGATCTTCACCAGTACCTATAGTTTTCTTTACATAGTACTAACTTGGAAATCATTACATTTTAAACATTTTTCAAGTTAGCGCCAGTAATGTTACTTATGTAACATAACACTAACAATTTTAGGTGATCAGCGGGTTAGAAGAAGAGACTCAAAATGATAAGATAGATGATCTTCGCCTGTACATAGAATAAGAAAATAGATTAGAAACAGACCTGGAAAAGGAAGGTCTCCAGCATGAAGCATCTTCGGAACACAAAGACAAGTCCATAGACCACATGGACTAACGGTGTCAAAGTAAACAAGGGGCACTTGTATCTCCTTAGCCACATCTGCCATGAACCAAAATAAGCCATCGGCTATAACACACGTCACCGGCTTACAGCCCGGTTCACCTGAGCCGTAAGCGAGCAGCTCCCTCAGCCGGCTACCTGCATCTTGGGCCTGGACCCCAAGGTAGTTGGTAATGTCAGCTATCTGCAAGGCCCCGCGTGGGTTCTCGAATGAGCCAAGCCCATCAGGCACAGTTGCAAACTTGAAACGAGGCCCAAAACGGGCCAGGCGAGCAGCTGCAGGGGAGTGGAGGTCGAGTCGGTGTTGAATGAATTCGGTGTTGAGAAAGGTGACAGCAACAGTGGTTCGACTGAGGGAGAGGATGAGCTCGGCTAGCTTGAGCATGCAGTTGACTGGACCTTGGATTGGTAACGGGAATATAACTACATGCGCAGTAACTTCATTGGAGGTATCACCTGGTAGCATCTCCATTTATTCTTGTAAGCTTCTCCTTACCCTCAGCCCTGTTCTTTATAAATTACACTTGCCTAGTCATTTCTTTGATAAGTTCTATAGTAGCCTAATTTTATAAGCTTCTAAATCTTCTACCATCTTTTTTTTTTTTTGACAAGTAATCTTCTACCATCTTATAAACATATTTTATTGCAGAAAAGACAATCAAGGGGTCCAACAAATACAACAATATTTTACAGCATTGGTCAATAATCAATACCCTACTCATTCAAAGTTCATAATGGAAAAATAGAAATATTAGGTAAATATGTGTTTTTTATTGGTATATATGTGTTGTGTAACACTACTACAGCGTTCATATCTTAACTACTGCTCGTTAATCAATCGGAAACTCGATTCTAGCCCTTAATAATGGACAGTTATTCTTGCACAATGTAAAATTGACTTATAGATCCTTTGGCCAATCCTCGACCAATCAAAAACTAAACCAAAAGGTAGTTCCTACAATGACATTTTGAAAGCATGCTCAATGAGCATTACTTGGTATTGCAAACCTCTTAAATTTGATGTCGTCAATCAAACGATTCAATTGATTATAGGATGAACCACCTGGACTGACGGCTTGTGCAGCCAACTTAGCCATAAGATCTACCTTTTTTAAGAATTCCTCTTTACGGGTTCCCATAAGATCTTTGACCATCGTCTCAATAACGACCCGATTGCAATTATCCTTCATGTCTAGCCCCATCTTCCAAACCTCACTCACAAGCCTACTATTCACTTGTTGATCGACAAAGAAAGGCCAACAAATCATAGGCACGCCTTCCACAATACTCTCCAAGGTCGAGTTCCACCCACTATGAGTCAAAAACCCACCAATTGCCCTATGTTTTAAGACCACCTCTTGTGGGACCCAACTCACTATCAGACCTCTTTCTTTTGTACCTGCCAAAACTTCATCTGAAATCTCCAACTGGTGCTCGTCCACAATGTCAATTACCGAATTTGGCCTCCTAACCCATAAAAACCTCACCCCGCTGTTCACCAATCCATGCCAAAATTCAACTAGTTGGTCTTTCGTCATGATAGCTAGGCTTCCAATACTAACAAATAAGACTGATTTTGAGGGTTGAACATCAAGCCATGTTAAGCAACTTCTATCTTCTTGCCATATATTATTCGAGAATGACAGGGGTGAATCCACACTGTCAGATTGTTCTTGCTCAAGTCGAGTCATGAGGTTTAGGTGGAGCGGACCGACGTTGTACATGTTAGGACTAAATGGATGCATATGAGAGAGCAATTCACCTTCAAGATCATCAAATGTGTTTAGAATGTGGCCTTGAGCGCTTGAATAATATTGAGCTTCTTTAAGAATAAGTTGAATGACTTGGTCGTTTGGATCATAATCTCGGCAAAATGTTGGAAGATCACGGCGTCTTAAGTAAGTTTCCATCCCAGGTACACTTGTTACCAATGCATCCATGTCATCCCCTGCATTCAGCAAAACTACATATCTGACATTGTTGATGATGCAACTCAGCAGAGAAAAAAACAATTGAAGATTAACACTAATGTTTTTATTATTATAGAAATAAGTGTTGATCTGAAATCTTTCATGGTATTCTGACCTAGATGCAGTATAAATGTAGGCTACATTCTCACTGTAGTTCTTTGCTTTGAATTGGACAGCAAAATATAACCCAAATAGAAATTACCCAACTGTAAGTTTGTAACCCGCCAAAACTGGAAAAGTGAATAATAATAATAAGGTAATCGAGTATCTTCATACAATATAGACACTAGAACATGCCCACACATTAAAACATTTCTACGCATGTTAGGCCCTGCCCACATCCAGTCACACACATACAATTTATTATGACAGGACAATGATATTCAAAAATTTACATAGATTTGATCCGCTAACCCATACTAAAACTCAATAGTATTGCTTGCCGATGAGTCACAACTGTGTTACTCGGACATGGCTATTTTGGGTGAATTTTCTTATTTTGTGGTCTAAATTGAAGTGTCATGTCGTGTCGGACACCGACACGCGACACGGCAGTTAAGTGAAGTGTCTGAGTAACATAACTCACAAGGTATTAATGTTTAGCCACGCCAGCAGCCAATTCATGTTCAACATTTGATCGCCACTCATCCAGAAATTGAAATTCGCTGAGGAACCTTTGTTATAACTTCACAAAAGAACTAAATAATTATTCAAACGTTGCATTGATTTGACAGTAATTGCTTTGAAAAGGTTAAATAGTCAGCTATATACCATCATTGTTTGCCAACCATCAACAAAGACCTATATTTACCAAGATAGCAATTAATAAAAAGAGGGGATAGCACCACTGAAGAAAGACCAATAACATAACTATATTTGCTACTCATATTCAACCATCATCTTACACTAGTTTAGGATACAAAGAGGCTATTTTTCATACCAACGTTCTTGGCTAATTTTAAAATTATACATAATTTAACATTTCACTACATCCTTATTTGCCAATTGCCGCATAATATACTTAAAAATCAATATATTAAAGTTTAATGGTTATTTATCCGCAGGAAATGGTCTACAAACAAAATTAGTATATCTAAATGAGAACTAACTATGTGATAAAGGGGCATATAATTATCCCTAATGTGCATACAGTTTAAATGTGTACATAGAAAAAAGAAAGTAGAAGTTGAAAGTGACCTGGAAAAGGAAGGTCCCCAGCTTGAAGCATCTTAGGCACACATAGATAAGTCCAAAGACCACAAGGGCTAACAGTCTCAAAGTAAACAAGGGGCACTCCAATCTCCTTAGCCACAACAGGCATGAACCAAAAGAATCCATCTGCTATAATACACGTCACTGGCTTACGACGCAGCCGAGCCGAGCCGTAAACCAGCAGCTCCCTCAGCCGGCTGTCAGTCACTTGCGCCTGGTCCCCAAAACAGTTTGTTATGTCGACCAACTGCTGACCCCCACGGGGGTTCTCGTATGAGCCAAGACCATCGGGCACAGTCTCAAACCCAAAGCAGGGTCCGAAACGGGAAAGACGGGCAGGAGTGGGGGAGTGGAGGTCGAGCAGGTGTTGGATGAACTCGCTGTTGATGAAGGTGACGGAAATGGTGCCTCGGCTAAGGGAGAGGATGAGCTCAGCTAGTTTGAGCATGCAGTTCACTGGTCCTTGGATAGGTAAGGGGAATATTACAACATGTGGGGTCACCTCATTGGAAGTATCAGTTAATTGTTTCTCCATTCTTGGTTGCTATGTAAATATGTGATGAAGTTGTTTCTCGTATTGTTCCTCACTTAAATTTATAAGCTTTCTTAGCCTTGTTTTATTCAAACTTACCCGGCCTACCGGAGTACTAGTAGTTAAGACGGATGAACTTCAAACACTACTTTGATGGTTCGAACCCCTCCCCCTTTTATCTTATACTAGCCCTGTATCTTCTTTGAAAAAATTAGGGAAATTTGCACTAGCCTATTCATTTCTTTAATATGTGCACTAACCTAATCATTATATAATAAATACTCATATTTTAGAGCAGAAAAGACAAACAAGGAGTCCAGAAAATACGACAGTCTCCACCAGTGGATAATGCAATATTAAATTTCATGGGAATAATCCAACTTAAGCTCACTCTTCTCATATCAATTCATCCTAGTGTTTAACTGAGAAAAATCTCATCTTTGACGTCATTTAACTTGCACCAATCTCTTGGAAGGGATACCTGTAAAACCGGTTACCATTCCTCTTGATCTCTTTCATTTTAATTTTTAATGAGAAACAAAAACACCAGTTAACAACTTAATCCCCTTAATCAATCAAAATTCAAACCCTATATTATTTTCCCCAAATTGATTTTTCACCATTAAATTAATTTCTCCCCTAATTATTTCCCCCCATTTTTAATCCAAAGAGCAATGTCTATCTAAACTTACTCTGTCCCAGCTATCTCCCACTGCAATATTCATGCAAAGACGATACGAGAAAACTAAGGGAGAAAATGAGGCCTTCTTATTTAGTGGTCAACCCGCGTAGATGGCTGAGCTAGCAATAAAAGAGAAAAAAGAAGGCAACATATGATTGTTCTAGAAACGAAAGTAGGTTGACCAACTTCTTCTGTACTACTTCTGGGCAGAATTAGATTTATGAGTTGAACAAGCATTGGAATATCTATAGGCGAACATTGAGGTAGAGTGGAGTCACACTATTGTGAGCTAGTAGATTAAAACAAACAAAAGAGCCATTATTGTTACTCAATTACACAGAAATCTTGAATGAAATTTCTATTTAAATTCAACTTTTCTTTTCTAACCTATGAATTTATGACAGCTTATAGCAACATTTTGTAGGAATTACTATAGAGATGTTAATTTGATGAGAAAAATGAAGAAGAAGAAGAAGAAGAGATAAAGAATGATTAAAAAGAAGAATTAATGAAGGATGGTGAAATAAAAGATACTCCGTTAGAAAGAAAGGATAAAGAAAAAAAAAAAAAAAAAAAAAGTAACTTGTTGGAAAATCGGCAATAAGAGGTCAATTATGGATTTAGTTCAATACAAGTTAAATGACGTCAAAGATGAGATTTTTCTCAATTAAACACTATGATAGATTAATATGAGAAGAGGGGGCTTAGGTTGGATTATTCCCATGAAATAACCCCAAACTAAAAACCTCACCCGAAACGGACATGGGAAGTTATTGACACAACCATCCTCAAAAAGAATACAAAAACTGTGGACAGGGACGGAAGAAATATATTTTAAAAGTAGAAAAGACGAGGGTCCATAACTTACAACAATATTAACCATGCTGCAAAAAACATCGCATCTAAGTGGCCGTTGAGAGAAAATAGGTTATGTTTAAAATACATATACTGTTTTCAACTACCTATAATAAAATTTGTGTCAAGAAATCAACCAATTGATACTGCACAATGAAGCACAATTGAATGTCCGAGTCCATGAGGATACAGGCCTAAGATAATTTACTAAGATGCTTCATCCTAGCTCACTGGCCAAGACTTCAATTACTCATCAGAACGAACCTTTCAGTTGTGATATAAGAAACATAACAGAAAGGTCAGGGATGACATCAGGAATATTGAAAATGAGAGTTAGCTGCTTTCAAATTGCATTCTGGAAAGCTATAGTACCCAACACCAGGCAAATGTATAAACAAGTATTGAAGGTATTCTGTTACAGGTACTTTCTTCAAAGGTTTCCATCAGCAAAGACTTTTTGCCAGTTTTTAGAATTGCGATCAACTAACTATGGTATTTTAATTCAGCTGATTTCTAACAAACCCAAGAGTTTACGTAATTGCCAATTTCATTTGTGGTCATTTGAATATAGTTTGTGCTTACAAAAAGTTTTAAGTGTACATATAAGCTCTTAACCGCATCATAGGCAAAATTAGTGAATTTTTGCCAGGCTTGTAAGTTTGTAACACTAAAATTAACAAGTTTAGCATAATATTCCCTGTGGGCTGTCGGATGGCCACTATTATCACAAATACTACAAATCATGTTACGAATTGCTAACTTCAAGCATTAGGAGCTTGCTGAGAAACATGTAGAGCAAAACTGTACCCAAGCTTAAAGCGTACGAGAGCAGGAACCAAATTCAAGCCTACAATAGCAACCTGGCTGTTTAAAAGGCATCAAAAGTAGCTGCAGTTTGTGTCTAATCATCCAGCAAAAACACAATCCCTTAATGCCTGGAGGCCTTTGGCAGATGATAGGGTATGGGTCGGATGTACACAGTCTTCCTCCTCTGTTAAAAATATACAGGGGCTATTTCTGGATAACCCGTATTCCCATAATTGGGGAAACAAAGTGCAATAAGTTTCATAAGTCATCTTTTTTAATCAACCATAGTCTCGTCTTTTGTGTTTGATCAACCCTCAACAAAACCGTCTAATAATAAGCAGGCATCACCAATTCGCCACCATTAATCGACATAACAAATTGTCAGTTTAAAAAACAGATGACATAATGTCATTGATTCACAGACCTGTTATTTCCGTGAAAAACCCCTCGCTGGGCTGCCTCCATAGGGTGATAGGAGTGGGAAGTGGAAAGTGAGTTGATGCATGTTCATTATTTACGACCGACCCAGGAACATTCTTCAAAATCTCCCTTGAGTGTGCTGCGAATGGTTAAAAGAGAGTATAAATACATATTTCTTCGGAGTTAAGAGGCAGCAAAACAGAGTTAAACAGCTTTCAAGTTTTGAGGTTTTCCAATAGCAGTCATGCGTCGATTGATGTCTTATACTCTATATCATTTAGCAATTTTCAGCATCCACTCCACATAGCAATTTAAAAGTTACAATTAGCAAAGTAAAAGACTTGATAAATAGAATAATCAGATGAGATATTGCAGGAAAATGAAATGTAAAAATTAATTCACAAACAAACTTGCTGCTCAAAAATTCAATAAATTGGAGATTTCTATTCAAAAACCTTGACATAAGATTCAATACACATATCCACAAATACGTCAAGTAATGTTCCATCATTTGGAAGGTTTTAGATAAGAAAAAGAACTAAAAGATGAAATTCTGAACATACATCAAGGGTTTGCTCCAGTACTTCAATGGCAGCAACACCAGCTCCGCTAGCTGCCTTATACGTGTATTCACAAGTCACGACTGTGCCTGTAACCTGTAAAAAAAACTGCAACCAATGAAGATAGACAAGTAAACATGTAAAAGTAAATCATCATTCAACATTAGAAAATTCTATAGACAAACTATTATCAGTTACAAAGTCTCGAAACAAAAAAACTTTTGCATGGATTGCTTGACTAGTAACTCAATCATAATC
>JAOWBH010044194.1:0-36894 GCA_028566215.1 Silene coronaria
ACTGCCACCCAATCACACACTAACCCAAGACAATCACCGTCTTGAACATCCGCTAAAGAGCACCAGTGTGTGAGACTACCCAAGACTAGCAGCCCTGTTCCCCAAGAGATGTCGTGGCTTTCTGCAAGTAATATTGCCTGTGTATTGTGTTTTGTACGCTTCTTTTTTTTTTTTTGTCAAAGAAAGGAACTCACCTTTCTAATACAAAGTCCCAGCCAAATAATTAATTGACTCTTCACATAAACAAGCCCACTAAAACAAAACACATAGCCTTTTGTTTTATTTCCACAGTGGACTAATATATATATACTTGGGCTGGACAAAATATATTGGGTCACGACCCAACATTATAAACCGTGGACACAGATGCAGCAAGGCCCAATACGAGGATATTCACACTTCGCACAACATAGTCATTCAATTTATTTTTCCTAAAGAGGAATTTCCTTCGTTAAAACACATATATTTGCGAAATCAACCAAAGTACGGTCGCAATATCGCACGGCATTTACGAATCTTGACATGACAGTGACAACAGACTAGGTATCAAAACAAGCATGCACAACAGCATAAAAGCGTAGATAATTGCTGGTATTAAACACCAGCGAAAGATGGTACTCGTAACTTGGTTTCAAACCCGACAACATCAAAATCAGCCCTCCTAGCTCTTTACAGCAAGAAAAACCAGTGACAGTTGTCTCGGTTGTGTCTTATACAAAGTAAAGCCAGGTCTAGGTTTTCGATCTGCACTGTAAGTCTGTAACTCACTCATACAGCGACTTAAATCTTGTCTAATATGACATCCCAGTGAACGGAGCTCGCGGATGACTCAGCAAGTGTAATGCTACTCCCTGCTGAAGGGTATCCGTTGCAGATAGCTGATCAATTGGAGTACGGACTACAACGCTAAAGAAAGAAATTAGCAGTCTTACCGGCTACATACCTGCTTGACATCAATACGCTCTTGACCATGAGAAAAGCCGAGCTTCAGCCCACTTTTTTTCATAATGGTCATCTGATTGCCTGATACCTGGACTGGAACCAACTTTTTTCACAGCATTGCTACATTAGCTCGGTTCTTATATTCAACTAATTTGTATTATCACCACCTCCACAATGTAGCAAGGAAAAGGACTATTAGAAATCAAGGTCTATATTTGATAGAGTCGGAGTAGTAAACATCTTCAAAAGAGCACCAGGAACACAAAAAATGCTATTGATTGATTACAATTAACAACTCAGATTTACAAATGGTTGAGAAAGCATCCAGTTGAGTTAAAATTTCTCAACGAACGAGAAATTAACTACTTCTCCGTATGTGTGAAAGAATATCACAAGTTACAATAAACTATTGGATATACATCACCGGTAATAGTTTGGAATTGGAGTCATGTATGTGTAAGTTAAGTCTTGGATTGTGTGCCAACTGAACCATATAAAATCAAGTTCAAAATTGGAAGAGTAAGGAATCACAACTCACAGGGACAGCAGAGCAAAATTTTGCAGTTTTGCCGAAGTTTGTACCAAATGGAAAGACCAAATTATGAAGCCTTCTCAGTCAAGAAGCTAAACAGATTCTCACCTTGCCTTCAAACCATATACGTCATCCGTACCTGAATCAAATGTGAATTCGGCACACTCAAGTTGGAAATACCTCTTCGAGAGTTCTTCCGTAAGAAAGCGTAGAAATAATTTACGACAAGTTTCCTGACAAACCAGGAATCTTTTCTCGCCCTTATATCTCCATGACCGAGAAGGTAAACCACCCCTGAGTCCTTAGCCTGCCGAATGAAAGACAGCTCTCTCTCAAGACTTTGTTCTGAACTCAGTGTCTCTGATGGTGTTCCTGACTTCACCTCTTGTGAGCTGCTTGAGCTGCCCGGATCTGAAATGTGCCTCATTGTGTCATTGAAATCAGCTAAAAGTGGAACATTGAGGGAATAAATACTTCCATTTGGGGCAACGAGGTATCTTGAGACAGACTCGTCCTCTGTATCGATATCCCCAGCTTCGTCACCATCACTTTCGAGTGACCGTTCTTGGGCTTCCCGGCGAATAAATTTCTCAAGACTTTCAATAAGCAATTGTTCAAATATTTGATGGGTCTCTTTACGAACATCTTTATACCCATACCTGTCAATCACAGATGGATTTTATTAAATAATATTACTGAACCTGACCAGACCAACTCCCAACTCATTACAACATTATTCAGTGCCTCAAAGATCACCCGCCAAGAGTAGAGTGATGAGCAGTAGTGTAATGAGGGGTCGGATGTAAGCAGTGTACCATTTAACAATACATAGTAACATAAGAGGACATTTCCGAATGACCTAACGGCGATTGCATCTGAATTGCACCGAATTACTGCCATTTCACAGTTAAGGTAAAGCATAAGCAGTTCACTGAATTTTTTTTCATTATTTACATCCTCCAGATTGTCCAGAAATGAAACAATTTAGCTTTATCTCCTAATTCAAACAAAAATTAAAGTAATAAGCGCTAAGATTTTCATTAGTTGAGTTGTCTTACCTAGAAATGCAATGAAACATGTGATAGCCCTTTGAGCATACACGTCGAAAGAGAAATCTTTCATTCGGCGGCACTGATGGAACTGGGACATACTTGACACAGACAAAAATAATCATAGAGTGAATAGCAGGAAGGGTGGTTAGGAAATGACCGAATATGGCTGGAACCCCCCTCACCAGCTCATTGTACACCAAACCAATTCCAGGAGCTCTGATTGTCCCAAGATTTGGACCGAGCTGTCTCAGAATATCCATCGACATCTTTTGTCTGACTTCAGTCTCATATTTAAGTCTATTTCCGTAATTCCATACAGCCATCACCAAAAACATAACTGCAAAAAAGAGTAGTATGATCCAACTTCCATCACCCACGCACCATAAAACTGACGAGAAGAAAGTTAACTCTATTCCGATGAAGAGAACCCCAAAGGAAATGACAGCAACAATATTGATTTGCCATATAAGGACCATAACAAGGGTTACTAAGATCGTTGTCATTGTCATTACTCCCATTTCAGCAATGCCTGAAGAAAATTCGTATCAGAATACAAGAAATTAGAAAGAACTCGTAAAATTACCAAAGTAAGAAGAACGCATGACCAGATCACCAGGCAAACATATTGTTTATCGGAGATTAAGAATACACAGTGCAAATCAACTTTAGAAAGAATTACGTCCTCAATGAACCTATCTTCGTCCTGCACTCCTTTCTGGGAAGTTTTTTACATTCCTACTTCTCTAACTTTCTACGTTTGGCAAGGTTTATTTTTTATTTTTATAATAAACCAAATTCTCCTAATAAGAACCATGGATACGTTGCAAAATATGCAATTACTAAACCAACATAATCTTCAAATTACCCAACTTACAATTTATGAACCGCAACCCCCTCCACCGACCTTCATCCCACCCTTCTCTCTTTGACCCATTTGACCACCACCCAACAACCAAAATCCTCCATCAACCATCAACCATCAACCAGAACGATGCCTCACACGATGCCTCTCAGTCTCCCTCTTCGGCATAACTTCTTCTACCACTCTACTCGACAAACACTCCTCGACTGAGCCTACTCGACATAAGCTCCTCGCCCACTCTCCTCGAACTCCCTCCTGAACATATCACTAACTAACCTCCTTTTACGACTCTTTTTATCACGCTTTTTTGAAGATTTTTTAATTCTTATTTCTTAAAATAGAACTAAATAATGGTTTCTCTAATCGGTGCCCTTAGGGCACATGTTAAAGAGAATTAAATGGAAAGTTTGATTATAAATATCAAGGAAAATTGAAGTAAGATATCACTTTTCTTTTTCCATTGTACTACTATTTATTGTCTAACTTTTCGTTTAAGTTTCTTTAACGTGTGCACTTAGGGCATATGTTAGAAAAATCGATTTTACGTAGCTAATGTTAAGATTGTTAACTCCCTAACCAATTTGCACTTTGTTAAAAAGTGTGCAATGTGAAATAGGAAGGGAAAAAAAATTAGTTACAAATTAGGAAAAGTAAATACAAAAGTAATGAAACTGTAATGTTAATCAGAAATTACCGTAAGCATTCCCAACCTCCATAATGCTAGGGACAGAGCAAACCAGCACCAAACAAGCTGCAAGCAGAAACCAATTGAGGACTGGGATGTAGATCTGGCCCATGAACTTTCGAGATGTATGCACAATTTTAAGTCGAGGAAAACAACCAAGTGAAGTTGATTGCTTAATACAAGAAAAAGTAGCTGTTATCATCGTTCGACTGGCTATCAACGCAGCAATGTTAGCAATGACAAAAACTGGCCAAAAAGCACCACCTGGAAAAAAGGAAAGAGAAAATGAATGGTTTTGCTAGTATGCAACTGATATTTGATTGTAATTAGAGAGATTTCTGAAAATTTAAAAGAAGAGTATGGGCCCTTCGGGTTTTAGGTATGGCAACGGGAAAGTTACATATGTGGCACCGATAAATACAAGCTTATCCCACTAGTTCTCCCCATTTTCCCTTCCACTTCCCAGCAGTTGCTATAGCAAATGCAATATAAACATTTAAAGACGCCATTTTTAAGGAAGTTGGTGAAGCAACATTACGTATAGATGCAATGTTACCAAAACATAAAACTCAAGTGACACCAAATAATGAAACTTACTAGGGACAGAGGAGTAAAATGTTTGAGCAGAATCGCTTTGATTCTGCATAATGTATGCTGCCTGACCAAGGTAACCCAAAAGGAGGCACGGGAATACAAAAAATACAAAGGTCAACTGCAACAACCAACAGAGCATTAGGATTCTGCAAGTGAAGCCTTATTCCGTTATTCAAGTTAACTTAGATCATATTCTATCTCCATTAACTAAAAATGCTCAAAACACACAAACACTGTAATTCTGTACCTGAATCGATCTCACAGAAAAGTAGCATAGATTTGCAAACATAGCCTCGGAACCTAAATATAAATCACATATTAGCAAAAAAAGAAGAATAACTGGAAAATAAAATCAACACTAGCTGTATGAAAAGTTTCAAAGTTATTTTGAGATGTATTCAACAAGGTAAACAATTTAAACCATTTACAGTTGCTCCATTCAAATTATAACACACTGTATCATAAAGACTATAGAGGCTGTTACTACAAGCCCATTGCCTACAAAAGCACTTATGAGCTACTTCAAAATTATAAATTAGAAGTTGAGGTGTCTGATTTCCCAGCCACGAACTACGGCCTTTTCGGTTCAGCTTATGTTGCCTTTTACCAAGATAAATGTTCTTGGAATTCCGAAAAAGTCCTTAAAAAGTACTATTTGCCTACTTTGTGACTCATATATCCTCCCCTGGCAGCCAGTCTCAAAATATATGACATCGCAAACACACAAACACTGATATATTACTCAAACACACTTAGAAGTATCTGACAAGGGGTGCCTAGCTAAGCATTGAACTTGGCTGTTTTGTGAAAACTTCTCATGTTTTACACATATAATGAAGTGTCCAAATGCCATACTCGTGTCAAGTGCGGAACACTGGTAACCCAAGTAATACGAAGAGTCGGAGTAACATAGAACATTAGCTGGCCAAACTGCCAAAGTTTTACATTCCAGAAGCATAGATTTCAGGCAACGGGTACAATACTGAGGATTGGTAACAGTTAATAGTCTTAATACTGCACATACAAGTAAAGCAACCAGTTGAGCCTCGATTTTTACTTCACATAACATGATAAAATCACAAGCCAAAGGTCAGCAATATCGGTTGCAAGTATTTTAACTCGAACAAGTGGCTCATATGCATCTCATGTGCATCAAGATCCCGTTAAATGACTCCACTATATAGAAGTGTTATATTTATTTTAAAATTAATTTGCTAGCAGAGGGTGGGTAGGAGGGACTTGACTCCCCAACCATGTCTATTGTTTACCTCATCTAACCTACCCCCCGCCCTCCCCTCAATATCGACCTGATCTCAACCATACTTGTTTAATGACTCTTTCATCCATTTCGTAATTATGTCATTGAAGAACAACTGATCAGTTCAGAGAGTGAATATGCGAAGATTTACATGCAAGTAACCACTCATTTTCCATAAGATAAAGGTTATTTCCTAGACCCCTGCAAATTCCAGAATGATCATTGTGTGATTAAATAAGTGAACATGGTAAGACACTACTAACATTTTCAGAAGTTAATTGTCAATGTAGATGCGAATGGTGTACCTGTTGCACACAGGAGACAACCTCCTAGAGCATACCAAGCTTGGATTCCTTTCCTTTCAAAATAATAATAGATGTGAATAGGGTTAAAAGCTTTCCAAACACCTCGGTCATATTTCACCAAGTTGTATATTCCAATCAAAGCCAAACAGCAAAACCATATGAATAAAGCAGGGCCAACAATGAATCCCATTTTACTTGTCCCATATCTTTGTAAACTGAATAATATCACAAGAAGGGCCACTGCAACCATCACAACTTCCCCTGCACAAGAGCAAAAGAATGACATTTACATGATGAAAATATAAGGAGTGTTCTAGCTAGACTACAACCAATTTCAACCAACTAATAGAAATGAAACATGCAAAGAGACAATCTGGCATGTAGGCAATATAAATAATTACATGGTGGAAGAATTATAATAAAAAATTAATTTTAGTTGCAAAGTTTACCTTCTTTTATCCCAGATATGCCTACCTTCAGACCATCGACTGCTGATGTCACTGCATGAGGCAAATAAACATAGGAAGAAGAAAGAAGCTAAATATTGAAAATTGAACACTCTTGAGTGTTGTCAAATCTCCTTTCCATTTGGAGTGTGATTCTAAACATGATAAAGAACAAACTAATAAGTAATAACCAGAGAAGGGGTAGTATACCAGAAATTGCTGGAGTAACAACCCCGCCTGCTATGACCATAGCTGTACCAGCCAGAACAGGCACTAGGAGAAGCTTTCTCAGTCCTAAGGAAGTCTCTAGCCATTCCTTGATCTTGAGTGACCTCTCAAGCTCTGGAGATGGTACCTTTAGCCTAAAGCTTGACATACGAGCATCCGATGGAAGTTGATTAGGGATGAGACTAACCTTAGCATGTCTACAAATCAGTGAATATAAAGCAAATGTGCCACCTGTAGTATTCCAATGATGGAGACCAGAAAATCAAAATTAAATCAAATCTCCAGTGAAAGGTAAATGCAATACAGAGAACGCCTGTTAAAGACATTATACCTTCACCATCATCATTTGCCCACAAAACAATGAGTATATACTTCACTAGAGGAATCAGGAATAAAGTATACAGAACAAGAGATAATGCTCCAAGCACATCCTCCTTTCCCTTGATTGGGGCCTTGTCAAACATTATGCTGAAGGTGTATAATTGACTTGTTCCAACATCACCGAAGACAACCCCAAGTGTCTGAAGAAAAAGTACGACACTCCTCCAAGGACCAAATTCCTGCATATAAGGCCTTCAGATTCCCATTTCAAGTTTAGACCGTAACTAAAGTAGCAACCATCACTGAAGAATTGTCTCATCAAACGCGCCAGTGTCAGATGCTTAAATGACAATTTTTTGTAAGATATTTATAAGCAAATTTATAAGCAACCATCACTGAAGAATTGTCTCATCAAATTTAGTCTCATCAAAGTGATTGTTCCTATATGGGCGAAATGAAAATATCGTCAACGATTGCATCCAATTACTACCACTTACTTCATAATGAAAGAATCAAAAGCTACTATCAAAGTATAGTTACTCATTTGCTGTGTTCAAACGGAGATGGAATGGAAACAAGAAAGGGAATGAAGGGGAAAGAAAAGGGAATACCCCAAATATCCATTATTATTTGGTTAGTCAACGGAAAGGAATAGATTAACCAATTTCCCAACACGACATCAACCACCACCATATGCCACATCAATCTTCCATCGCCCACCATAGACAAGCGCCTGCGATCGACCACCCGAAGACTGTGCTTAACCGGACTCACCCCTATTGGACGAAGTAGCCCCAACTCGTGAAACCCCTGACCCATCCCTATGAGCACGGACCCGCCAGAGCCTTACAAAAACCCTCCCCTGCCCCTGAAATATCCTCTCCCACCCACGGAAACGCCTGTTTTGGAGGGTGGGGGAGGGGCTTTTAGGAATAGTTGGGGTTTTTTAAAGCTTTTGATAATAGGGGTGGATTGGGTGTTACAGGGGAGGGGGGGTTGTCCGATCGATAGAGAGGCTGGCGACGGGCATGTTGGGAGGGTCGTAGAGGCGAAGACGGTACCCGGTGGTCGTTGGGTGGTGGTGCTGATAGATGGTGGTAGTGGTTGGTGATAAGGGTTGATAGTATGGGATATTAGTGGTGGATGTTGGTAGTTAGGGAAAGGGAATGGGGGAATGAAATTAGAGAAGGTTGGGGTAAGGGAATGGAAAAATGGAGAAAACAAACATCAACAAGGGGAATGATTCCCTTACCCATTCTTATAAACCCCTTACCGAACACCCCCCACAAAATCCCAAACCCTCAAAGAAAAGTCAGTCATTGATTCGTTGGATATGAAAACGAACTTCCGATCAAGATAGGTGTGGTCCGTGACTCCGTGTAGACGTACACTACCTAAAAAACTCATGTTCCGCGTTTCCCTCCCCTCAAGGACAACTACAAATCTATCACTAATCTCCAAATATAATACAACAAGAAGTCTAAATATCAATGAATGGAACATGGAACATACTACACTCTGGATTCAACTTATCAAGATATCAATGAACGGAAGAGGGAATAATATACTTTATGATATACTCGGGTCTTACCCATTTGATGTTACACAGATTCCAACATGACACAATGATCTAAAATTTTTGCGTGTCCAGGGTAGCTTTAAGAAAGATTTATGATTCATCAACAAACATATATTCCCTCTAACTCACACAGATCTTCAACATTATCCGACAACTTTCCTACAATTTTTCACTTTCTTTTCGTTCACTTTTATTAATAGTAATGACCATAACGTCTCAACCACCACCTCACTTAACCCTCCAACTTGCACCATCTATATGGAAAATTATACTCCCTCCGTCTCATTTATTTGTTTACTTTATTTTTTCTTTGTAGGCTATTTTAATTAAAGACAAACAAATGATTAGGATGAACTATGAAGCGAATACTCAGGCATCCACACTTTTACTAATGCATTTTCACTATCGTCTGTCCAATTCCAATACTCCTTCCTATCCTCTAAAAGCTTCCCTACTGTATACTCCCTGCGTCCAAATCATTTGTTTAGCGAGACCAACACAAATTCTTCCAGGAAAGTTTTATTTCGAGTTTAATTTTTCCATCCATAAATTATACTCCCTCCGTCGAGGCAGGAACCATTTGTAATTATTGTTATTGGATGACAAGTTGACCAAAATGCACGCGGTAAATCAAATTACCTCTAAAAAACATTCCCAAGGACCAAGGTAGAAAGGTAAACAAATAACTGAAGCACTCCGTAATAGGTAAACAAATGACCGGGACGAACTATCATACAGCGTAAGAATGAATGTGTTACTCGTATAAAGTATATAAAACCGTCTTACACAATAATTACCGAACGAACAAATGTATACCTGAAAATCATGAGTGTGACCGCCAGGAACATCAAGAGCTTCAGCATCGAAAGAATCAACCCTAGGAGCAGTCCGAATCAATCGCTGCTCAACTCCTTCATCGTCATCATCTTCATCCTCATCCTCGTCATCGTCATCTGAATCTGAAGCGATCTTCGGGGGCAAATCCTCGTCATCACCGCCATCAAAATCGTAATTAATTTGGTAAATCCACCGCGATGAATCCGTCCTTGATGGTCGACTCGAGCTTTCACCGCCGCCGTCTTCCGACACCATCGCCGTCGTATGAGAATTAAAACCCTAGGAATTAGAAATTGGGATCGGAAAATGGGGGGAATGTTGAAGAATTGATTTAATTAATTGGGGAAGATGTTGAATTGAATAGAGGTGCCATGGTGGAAAGGTATGCAGTTGCAAAAGTCAGCTTACGTGGGTGGTAAGATCGTAGACGGGTTATTGTGGATTACGACTTGTTGATTTGATGATGTTGAAAAGTTTGATTTCGGACTACTACAAATTGAGTTTTTTTTTTTTTTTTACTTTCTGCAAAACGTCTTGCTTGTCTCTCTCACAATAAGGCAAGTGGGGAGAAATAGAGCACCAATTTGTCCTCTCACTTGCCTTATTGTGAGAGGGCAACTATCCGTTACAAGCTTGTATCGGTTAGTGTCCGTCACAAATGAGAATTTGTGTACTCTCTGAGTCCAATTAATATATGTGACCGTCATAAGCTTGAGATCTCTTGCAAATTGTCTTTCACTTGCAACTTGTGGGCAATGTTGTCAGGATCGATATTCTATTTATGATAGATGGGGTGGGTAGGATCGAGACGGTAGAATCGTAAGATTCTACAAACTCATTAAATATAGTTTTTTATTTCGTAAAAACATATAATTGAAATTCAAAATACTTGTTTATTAATATTTTTTCATAAAATATTGATAATTAATGAGTTTAATATCATTGTATGAACATGTTTCTACAACTTAAACGAAATTTGAGTTTTACGATGTCATTATATAAAGATACATATTAGTTTTTTAACTATGAAATCGGATCGTAGGATCGTAAGATCGTATTATGATCCTACATTTAGAAATTTTCAAACTTATAAGATCGTAAGATTCTACAACCATGATAGAATCGTAAGATCTAGGATCGGTTGAGCTTTTTTAGATCGTAAAATCGTAAAATCAAATCGGTATTCTAACAACAATGCTTGTGGGAGGTCACAAGCTTATGACGAAATAGTATCGTCACAAATAAGAATTTGTGTTTATGTTTTGGTGTGTATCAATTAATAGTTATCTATTTACATTTTCGGTAGATTTTGGTGGGTTTCTCTAAGTGCAAATGGGAGATGGGTGATTTGTATGGTTCTTAAAGGCATTCTTACACATTTCCTTACTCTTTGTGTCAAAAGTAATAGACAACTATTAATTAAGGCGGAGGGTGGAGGGAGTAACATAAGTCTACCAATGCACATTTAAATGATAGCATCATTTTTTTTTAGATGTGAGCAAGGTTTAAATTGACGATTTTTGAACTACCTCGAAAAGTTAAACAAGGATGTACAACGGAGGGTATAAATGCGTTGATTTTGTTGGCGCTAAGTGCGCTATAAAACAATGTTGTACTATCACTTTCTCAATGAAATGAAAGGTTAACTTCACGTCATTTCTAACACTTGAAATTCGCCATAAAATCTTTCAAGTACTGTGAATGAAGTTAATAACATGAAGATTAACCTTCATTATCAGTTTTGAAACTCCTAAAATTTTAGATGCTATAGTGCCTTCTTTTAACGCTAAAACTTATGCAACAAGAATTATTTGAGATTCACAAGTGTTTATCTTCTAGCAGAAATGAATTATTTATGGGCACGCACGTTGTTGGGCTGACACGCCCTAGCAAGGGCCATGGCATGTCATGTTGTGCCGAATCCTGATAAAATGGGTCGGGAATGACTTGATCCATTGTTGTACAACACACCACGAGCATGGACCGAAGTTTGAGAATAAGTTTGTTTCTAGCCCATGCACAACACGCCTGGGCACGCCTAAAAAGCAAATAAATAAGGCTGAAGTGGAGGAATAGCTTGAGCACGCCAAAGCCTAACATGACACGCCATGAGTCGTGTGTGGACCACCATTTCCATTTTACCAGCGTATCACTACCCACACGAAAACCCACCTTCCCATGTCGTGCCATTTTCTGCCCTATGTACGATGATACAAGGCTTACTCCACGTTAGGTCAATTTTTATTCCCGACCATCCTCAGATTATACACACTTGACCATTGTCAAGAACCCATCTCAACCAAAACCTATTCCACTTTAGAATTGAAGGGGTGAGATTCGAACCCGTGACCTTTTGGTGACACTACCTCTGATACCATGTCAAGAAACCATCTTAACCGAAACCTTAAGCTAATAGTTAAAGTTCCAATATCGATTTTACTCACTCTAACAACCATTTGGGTACTTTTAAAATATCGTTCTATGAAATCGAGTTAGTTTTGCCAACTACATTCGCTGCAAAAAAAAAAGGGTTATTCTACATGGTACCCCTAAGTTTTTCGACTTTCTACATTGTACCCCTACATTTTTGTAAACATACATGTTACCCCTAAATATTAACTTTATCACTAACCGTACCCCTGACATTAATTTTCGTCAAATATACTTAGTTTTAGATGTTAATTGATGACTATTGACGCTTATTTGACAATCTTATGTGGATTTTTTTAGTGTGTATGTTATTCAATAACATTTCTCACCCACATTTCCCTCCAAAATGAAAAAGGAATTGAGAAACAAAAAAAAGATGAAAAGAAAATTAAATAGACAAAATTGGAGAGAGATGGTGGGAGGGGGTGTTATTGAATAAGATACACACTAAAAAATTCACATAAAATTGCCAAATAAGCGTCCTAGTTGTCAATTAACCTCTAAAACTATGTATATTTGACGGGAATTAAAGTCAGGGGTACGGTTAGTGATAAATTCAATATTTAGGGGTACCATGTATGTTAAAAAAAAATGTAGGGATACCATGTAGAAAGTAGGAAAACTTAGGGGTACCATGTGGAATAACCCTAATTTTTAATATTATAAAATCATTAAAATATTTTTTTAATCATTCAAGTATATAAAAAATGGTTTTAAAATAAGTCATAATCTTTTTCCACATTTTTATTCAATGTAAAGTTGATACCCATGGGTACCCATGGATATCAATCTCATACTCACTCCCTTCTTGGGTATGAGAAACTCATACTTCGTGGGTTTGAGCTTTGAGGTATGAGTATGAAACTCTTATATTTTCCAAACAAACAGTTTGACTTATTCTAAACTCATACCTCATACCTTTTGTATATGAACCAAATACCCCCTCAGTAGATGGATGGGAAACTTTTTTTGCCTTATCTATTTTGTTTGACTAATTTTAAGTTTAAAACGAGCATACTTGGATTAAAAAATACTCCATAATTGCACGATAAAAACATGCCAAATGTGAAGCAGTTTTAAAAACATCCCTAACAGGCTAAAACTAATAGAAGGCCATTACCATTTGTAGTATAGCATACACGAGTTGTTTTAGAATCGTTTTAGGCTTACAGTTATCTTAAATAAGTTGTATTATTGAATTTGAATTCTCTCTCATTTTTGTGTGCTTGGAGAGTGCTTATAGCATGTTTGTAGTGGTGGACATAAGTACGGGCCAGCCTAACTCACATTGGCCCCGCCTGCGCACGAGGCTCTCCTTCACATGGAATGCCAACTCGTCCCTAGGCCCGCACAACCCACTTCTTTCGCTAGGGGTAGGACCCGAGTTATGATTTTTGCGTCAAGCCCAGCCAACCCAGGACCAACAATCTCATAGCCCGCCCCATTTAAACCCAACAACCATTGGCCTATGGTGTGAGCTCGTCGCGACCTAGCAAACGGGTTAGCCGGATCAGGTCATTTCGGGTCAGCTATCATCAAGTAATTTGTGAATTATAACCAGTTTGCAACAATAAAAGGTCGGGTCAGTTTTATATACCAGATCGATTTGAATTCGGGTTATGTTCAGGTCGGGTCAATTTTGTCACGTCTAAGCTCGCGCCTCCTCTCTTACAGCACGGTCCGGCCTGCCCAATAACGAGGGAGAGTTTTATCATCCTATGATTCTAGCCCCTCCTTATGGTTCTGACCCGACTCAAATAAGAAATTCCGAAGTATACCGGATGGTTTATAGTATTAACCATACACTTATATCATCAATCTGTAAGAGTCCGGTCCCCAAATAAACACAATCAACGTTTAACCTAATTTCTAACGAATTTTCTTTGTTTTCATCCTCTTTTTCTTTGATTTCCTTGAATTGCAGGTAATTCAATTCGCAATGGGGAGTGGATCGATTTCTAAACACAAGAAAAAACGATCTCAATCTCAGGTATTCTCAATTTTATTTTTTAAAGTTATATTCTTTAATTGCGTGATTCGATTTATACTTGATTGAATTGAACTTTAGGTTTTAGGTTAAAGTGTTGTTAATCGGTATTTTTTGATTATGTGTTGTTTAATTCTGATTGAAATTAGGTTTATTTTTGGGTAATTTAGCTGTTTGATTAGTGAATTTTAATTGTTTCGATTGAAGTTTTAAGGTTTTGATGGTAGTTATGCATGCACAAGTTAGCGTTATTCAATCTATATTTGGTTGAATTATACTTGAAAATTAGGTCAAATTGTGTTAATTGGCGATTGATTACGATTTTTTTATATTTTTGATTGAAATTGGGTTTAGTTTTGGGTAATTTAGCTGTTTGATGAGTGAATTTCATTTGTTTCGATTGAGTGCAAGGCTTTGATGCAAGTTTATGTGTATATTTCTTCATTGATTAGGTCAATTGGTTGTTAATTGTAAATTGATTACCTTTTTTTTTTATCAATTCTGATTGAATTTAGGTTTAAATTTTGGTAGTTTAGCTGTTTTATTAATCAATTTCAATTATTTCGATTGATGTTTGAGGTTTTAATGTTAGTGTGTATGTGTATATATGCGCATATATTGAATTTCGACAGAAACATAGCAAGAAGAGTAGAAGGAATAAGGATAAAAGCAAGAAACCGAAAAGACGGCATGATTTGGTTTCATGTTCAGAGGAAGATTCAAAGTCGAATTCTTTGTTGTCGCGTTCTAGTTCTGAGGAAGAGTATAGAGGTAGAAAGAGAGCGAGATCTCGAGATAGGAAAGATAGGAAGGATCGTAAAAAGAGGCTTAAGAGAGGTAATTCGGTTAGTGAGAGCTCTGATGATGATTCACCTATTGTTAAGAAACGAAAAAAGTCGAAGATGAGTAAGGGTTCTGAGTCTAGGAAGAAGCGACATGGGAAGAAGCGTAAGAGGAGTCCTAGTGTTAGTTCTTCGAGTGGGCGGTCTATGAGTCGTTTGTCATGTGAACGTAGTGGCGGTAGTGAGAGGGAGGAAGTGAAGGAGAAGAAGGGCAGGGAGAAGGGCAAGGCAAAGAGAGTGAGTAAAAAGAGGGAGAAGAGCAAGGAAAGGAGCTTGAGTAAGAGGAAGCGTAGGTCAAGGAGCCGGTCTCCTTGTAGTTTGAGTAGTGAGAGTAATAGCCGTGGTAGCAAGGATAAAATGATCGAGGAGAATAATACAAAAAGGAGTGTGAATAAGAGTAAGCATAGGTCAACGAGCTGTTCCCCTTATAGTTTGTATAGTGAGAGTAGCTATGATAGTGCGGATAGGATGGTGGAAGAGAATAAACCAAAACGATTGAAGTCGATTATAGTCGTTGTACATGAAAAAGACGAGGCTGAAATAAGAGAGTCGAATTGGGATGGAAATAAAGCTGAAATTGTTTTTGAGCACGACGAGTATCCTAGTAGGAGTAATGATAGTAATGATGGTGTGATTAGAAGGGAGACATCTTCATTTTCCCATGATGTTAGTTCTGGGAAACTGAAATCCTTGGATGATACAAATAGAGAAATTGTGCCTTGTGATGTCCAGACTTCTGAAATTCCAGAAAGTCAAAGTGTAGTTACAGAAAAAACTGAGGGAATAAATTTGACCACATCTCGCTCTGAGAACGGTCAACTGAAGGGAAATGTTCTTGGTGTTTCCGTTGAAACTGCTGGTTCAAATGGTGATGATCTAGCAGCAGTTTTAAGACAAAAGGCTTTGGAAAATTTTCTCAAACGCCAAGTTAAATTGTCTGCAAAGAATGCTGGTGATAATAAAGGGGGCCTCGATAGTGAACCGAATAATTCATCATCTTTAAAGACTGATCCGACCCCACATAGTGGTCTCAGATCTGTCCAAAAGTTGGGAAAGGCTGATGAAGTGGATAATATTACTAATTTGCCTAGTTCATCGAAAGCTGTTAATATTGCTTCTGTACCTAGACGTGAGTCAGTAATAAGCCGTCTAACTGAAAAGTACACTGCCCCTAGTGCTTTTGCTGATAGTAGAACCAAGTTAGGATTATCATCACCAAGAAAAGAATTTATAGGAGGAAGAAACACTTGGAGACGACAATCAGTCTCACAAGCATCTTCTCTTCCAAACCCAGAAAAAAATATGGTTAAGGATACTAAACAGAAGCTGAATTCAGAAGAATCTTCTCATCAAAACTTATCGACACCGAATAAAACTATAATAAGGGACACTAGACAACAGTTTACCTCACAAGAGGTTTCCCAGCCAAACCCATTGACACTGAAAACCCCTGTAGATAGAGACTCTAAACCACAGGTCACCTCTCAAGAAGTCTCTCAGCCAAACCTGTCAGCCCCTAAAGTTATTAATCTTCGCTCGATCAAGGGATCTGAATCTTCACGCATAGATAGTACTGTCAGCGCTTCACAACCTTCTGATACAGTAGAACACAGTGCAAATGAAAATATCAATGAAACCGATGGGGACTCGCAGTTCCAGCAGAAGACAATGTCTGTCATGAGAGGTGGTGAAATGGTGCAGGTGAGTTTCATTTGTTTATTATTGCTTAATTTCCCGTCATTTGTGAAGTGCAGGTTAGTGTTTTATGCTAGGATAGGATTTCTCAAGTATCTTATGTATCTTGTTGCAGGTAAGCTACAAAGTTTATATTCCGAACAAAGCCCCTGCCTTAGCTCGAAGGCAACTGAAACGGTGATTCAGATGTCTGTTGTTTCGACAATGATTTGCTAGGTTGGTCTTTTTTTCTCTCTTTCCAATATTTTCCCTCACCCGTATCCCGGAACCACTCGACACTTCATTCTCCCGGTTTTCCCCTTCCCCTCTCCATTTCACACCCGTTCTCTTCTTTTTTACTATGTTCAATCCGGGAACATCACTTTTGTGGTGACCAGTGTGCATGCTCTCACACCAAAAGCGGAAAAAAGGTTTCTACTTTTGAAGCTAAGTTGATTTTCAGAAATAAGGTAGCATCCCATGAGCAATGATAAATGCAAGGAAAATCCCTTTTTTTTTAATCAGTCCTTATATATTGGGAAGTGCTAGACTTTTCACCCTTTATACTCTTGTAGACAACAATCAAGGTCCAATTCTCAGAAACACTCTCGCCCGTTTTTGACATGCGTGAACTGCTGAAGCCACACACCCTGTATTTTTACATGTGCTGTTTCTTTGTTGAGACAACAGTGGAATGTACTATGTTATTAACAATTTTAATTAACGCTTTTTAATTAATGCTTTCTTAGCGATGTTTTCATCTAAACTTGGCTCCATCCATGGTTGGCTTCTCGCGAGAGTGTTGGCCAAACACATTTGTGAATTTTGAGACTCTTTTCTTTCAATTTGATGCACACAAATCTTCTTACTGTCTCGTTATGCTCCCTTTTATTCGTTAAACAAAGATGGCAACATTGACAAGTGATCTCCTCTTGAAGGCATTTTTATTCTGTTTGTATGTATGAACCCTATTTGCATTCGAGAGTTTGTCTGTTAAACTGACATGTATCTCAAAGTGTCGAAAAATATTCTCTGTTCTTTCATTTTCCTACATCCCAAACTGGAAAAGGGATAATGCAGTGACATAATAGTAAGAACATATTTGCTCTTAAAGAAGAATCTTCGCGTATAGAATGAGAAATCTTAATCCCTCTGTTTTACTCAATTAGCTCCTTCGACTCGTTATTTCCTTACAAAGATGGTGGTTAATATGTACCAAAAAAAGATGGGAGAGTACTAATTGGGAAAGCAGTACCAAAAGCCAAACCATTCATTTCAATTGATTTTTTTAAAGTTAGCTTGTTGCGGGTTTTTCCCCTTGATGTTAAAGCTACATATGTTTGTAGCAAAGAGTATAACAAGTGATTATACCTGAGTTTGAATCATGACCTCGTCAAAATCACATTCATACACCGGTAAATTTGCAAATTTCGCATATGAATGGATGATATAATTGACAGTGGAGATTCGACAAAAGCCAATTAAGATCGTCTTGTTTGTGAAGCTGATCGAAATAATCTTGAAAAATTGACGGCCTCCATTCAATTATACGGAGTATGTAGTAAATGAGCCGGTCGCACAATAAAATGACATCATACAATAATTTTTTTTCCTAAATAGATATTATTACTGATTACATTTTTAGCTTTTGTTCATACATGCAAAAATTCAACTACTTTTTAACTTTTAAGTCGTTGAAACTTACTACGATACCAATTAGCTAAACTAGTAAAATCATCTGGACGTGATCTATACTATTTTCATATGCACTTTTCTTTTAAACAAAATTCTAAATTACGTACTAATTTTATAGTCTGATGACAAAGATTAACACAATCACAAAGATTTGCATATTCAAATCTCCAACCCTTTATAATTTTATTTTACCTTAAAAGAGATGGATATACGAGTATCACAAAATTCAAACTTCGGTGATGTTCACATCCATGATAAACATGGGCTGTTACAATTTAAGACGATCATATCTGTTTTAACCTTAAGACGGTTCAAGTATTAAGTATAAGACAAAAACAAAATGCATTGACATTAACGAAAAGTTTGTTCATATAAATGGGTGTTATTTTAACCCGTTTTATACACAGAGACCTAAATCTCTAGAATACCTTAATCATCTACCAAGAACAAAGTAGAAATCAGTAGACCATAGTCCATACCGTCAATCTTAATTTTTAATTTTTATTTCTTTCAATAAATGAGCATTGTAAAGGGCTTTTTCTTTTTGGTCTTCTATTATACATTCATACTTTCTCAACTTGGAAACAAATGATCAAATACTCAGCCTAGACGATTTTACACAAATTTATCGTAAAACAGGATCCTTTAATAACTAATTTTACCATTAATAAGGAGACCCGTTTACGATTGTGTTACTAAAACCGTCTTATACAAAACTTACTCATTATTCAAATATCAGGTCTTGCGTATAACGATCCCAACTCCCAAGGTTTGTTTTTCAACATTACTTACTCCGTACATCGCAGTCATCCCAAATAAGAATTTATAACCAATCAAATACTCCAAATAATATCCTTAAAAAATCCCACATAAAACACATCTTCATAAATCATGTACAATAAAACACCGCACTGTCCATTATTTGACCTTTTGTAAGGACAACAAAAAAAATGGCAGAAGCTCCTTCCACCACCAAACAATCAGAAAATCCACAAAATAATCCCTTTGTTTT
The DNA here is from genome assembly GCA_028566215.1 of Silene coronaria. NCBI lineage: Eukaryota > Viridiplantae > Streptophyta > Magnoliopsida > Caryophyllales > Caryophyllaceae > Silene > Silene coronaria. The sequence continues at coordinate 19,282 of JAOWBH010044194.1, forward strand.
TTTATGTAATATTCCCAAGTTTCTGCTTAATGCATTGATGAACTTCAATAAGAAAGCAGAAACTGATGAATCTGTGAAAAGGGTTGATGTTGCAGAAGAAGAAACTGTTGTTCCTTTGAGTAATTTTACAGCTCCTGATGTTGTTATGTTTCCTTTGGTTAAAAATGATATTCCTCCTGTAAAGATTGAAGGTGAAGTTGTTAGGGATGATACTAATCCTATCATACTTTGGCAGGTACTTTTTTTATTTTTTATTCGGAAACGGTTTCTTTGTGTTGTTAATATAAGGGTTACCTTGTTATTTGTGAGAGCCCTAGAGACATTGGGTTTTGTTTTGTGTGTGAATGTTGGAAAGAATTTATCTTTTTAAGTTGGTTATGTAATTGGACATGATTTTAATGATGGGTATTAGTTCGGTCCGGATTCTCTTCATTTGCTCAAAAGAAATGGAGAGACAAGTGACTATTAAGGGTCCGGATCACATCTTGACAACATCTAACGGTTCTAAATTTACGTATAAAAATAAAGGAAAAATAAGAGTGAAATGGGAAATTATTATGCAGAGAAAGAAATGGAGAGGATTCATTTCCGTATTAGTTAGTTATTAGAGTATGCATTTAAATGTGTTGTAGATTGTGGGACTAATTGGGGTACTAGGAGAAAAACTAATTGGGTGATTATGGACTATGGTGATTTTTTTCCAATCAATTGATTACGTTTTATTAATATACTCATCGCAAAGAATAGAAAAGAAAAACAAAAGATTGAGACGGAGGGAGTAGTACTGTGGTAATAGTGTTATGAAATTGTCAAAAGCTAGCTTATTAGTCATCTACCTATAGTTTTAGCACAAATTCTCATTTGTGAAGCGTCATAATGTTTCGTAACTGGTTAAAATAATGTTAAAAAGGGGAGGTGGTTCTGAGATGTCACAAGTTACGTTGCGCCACAAGCAAGAATAGCTGTAATTTTAAAATCTTAAAGTGAAATTTAGATTACAAAAGTGGACACTGTCATACAAGATATGGTGGCGATAATGGTGTAAGTTGGAAATATTGATTCAGTCTATGATGGGATGTTGGTCATGTAGTTCATTGGCTGTAAAGTTTGTATCATGAACATCAGACTGCTGCAGGTTTCCTGGGACTTTAGGGGATAATCCTGAATTAATGAAGATTATTCGACTCTATGATTAGTTGGTCTCCTGTAAGACGGTTGTTTAGTTAGTACTTCGTATCTTGCAAGACAGTTAGTGATACATACTACTGATACTAGCCTATTCAGCTCATTTGAGCTTCAGGGATGTGCTGCTGCAGTGTGGTCTAGTTGGCTGTAAAGTTCACATTTGGCTTATAAGTAACTAATAAACGATTTTCGATGATATAATAGCGTCTGAAATGTGATTGCTTTTTATTATTTTGGTAATGGAATGAGACATAAGCTTAATACAGTATAAGGGAAAGGCATTCGAACCTGCACCCAATCGGTCAGAAGTGCTCAGTAAACACTCAACACCATTAGGTCCTACATAATTGGTCATGAAAATGACTGTTAGTTGGTCTAATTTGCATGCTACAGAGTACTACATATCCTTGGTGAACGATAGTATTCGCAGTTTCTATGATAGAGGGGGAATTTCCTCTTGTTTTGCTGTCAACATGTATTGAACGATCTTGCTACGAATTACGTAACAACCTTATGGGCGGTGTTTGACAGGTATATGCACTCGGGGGTTACATTATATTGAAATGGGCATGGGGAAAGTGGCAAGAAAGGCAGGCCAAGGCTAAGGAAGACTCACCCGACGAAGATGATCCCCCTACTGAAGACTAGTTTTCTCATTGTATTTCGGTTTTTCACATTCCATTGGTGAATATTGAATACACAATTTATCATTTTTCTCTTTAATGAATTTCCTGATTGTTGGTTCCCTTTTTGCGGTGAATGCCACGAGATAAACGTTATATGTAAACTGAAAGTAGAACCGGGAAGAGAAGTTCAGCTAAAGCTGTTCATTACCGCGTAACATCCAAAATTATTTAACGACTACAACTTCGCTTTGAAATGCTGTATACAGTAGGCTCTTCAGGTAATTCTGTTTTTAAAGAAGAGTTGGACTGACAAGAATCCGGCTCAAATGTCTTGTTGGAAATGTTATAGCCGATAAGTGAAGAACCAAATAAGATAATCGATAAATCTCTGTATAGTCGTCATCAGTCATCACTATAACTCAACAGCAAGATAGATGCATCTATGGGCTGAGCATTCAACAGCAATACACATAAATACGATCAAATTGATCACTCGCTCTCATTACATACGATAAATAACCACACATCCATACAGAAATTATGCAAAGCGTTCGAAAAATTGAGCTTTTGTAATATGCTTGTTTATAATCTAAGTTAAAGGAGTGGCATTCTGATTGGATATTGCCATATGATACACTTTAGGTTATGAATACGGCATTCTGATTGAATGAAGTGCCATATGATGCACTGTTGCGCAGCCGGATGAAGGGGTTAACCTAACCAGGCCTGTGTAGCTGAGAGTCGGCTTCTTAGCACATGCTGGACATCATTGTCTCTGTGGAGTGTGGACAGTTGACTCTGTTTCTTCAGTTAACTCAGAGAACTGCATGTTTTAAATCAATTAGCATCCGAGTCTCTTTTCTTTCTGCCTTTTATGATAGCCCAATCTTCCATCTCCTCAACTGAAATATCCTCCATGAACGGTGAATATCGTTCTACAACCCTTGAGACCTGCAGTACAAGAGGAACTAACATTTTTATTGTTCTTGGAGTTCCAAAGACAAGGCAAATTCACAATTAAAACAGTTGAGGAGGACAGCATTGTATTAAATCTCGCACTATTTGAACTTTCAGAAGTGAGCTACATATTTCACTTAGACTACAAAGTATCTAACGTGAAAACCTGTCCAACTGAAAGACCTGATTATTTTACAAAAATTTCTCATGTTTATACTTATATTTAAAATAGTGTCCAAATGTTGCATGGGCATGCAAGGTTATATGAAGAGTCGGAGTAGCATAGGTGAGCGCAAAACTGTCGGAGTAGCATAGGTGAGCGCAAAACTAAGAGCATATAAATCTACATATATCAGGCACAAAGTTTTGTTTTTGTGTAAACGGTAAAGGAAGTCACATGAGCAATTCTAAAGCGGACAGGTTTCAAACCCAAATCATGTGTAGCACCTCCCCAACGAGTTTATGTGTCAGCTATAAGCCTATTAACTAAACATAAATATATCTTGGCTGATTGATTACCTGTTCACGTAGTACACCGGAAAGTCCAATAGTTGCTCCTTCTTTAGCAGGTGAAACAATCACTTCTGCCAAATCCAACAGCGGATTTAACAGTATATTCGCAATGACTATATCATATAGGCCTTCCTTCATAGTTTCATCTGTGGTAAGGCTGGCATCTTCAGTAGACTGTGAAGCATCCAGCGCTTTTTGATCAATGAAAGATGCATCATCTTTGGAAGGGACTAGATGCAATTTCAGTTTCTCCGGAGATATATTGTTCAAATCAGCATTCTGGCGTGCAACTGTTATTGCTAGAGGATCAATATCAACACCAACTGATATAGCAGCACCCAACTGTATTCCCAACCAAAAGAAGTTGACCCTTCATTAGATCAGAGGTCTCAGAAAATAGCAATTATGATAATCATTTGTAAATTACCATTCCCAATGTTCCAAATTACTCGTATCTTTTTTATTGATGCTATCTTATTCAGTAGTTATTGCGTAAGAGCGTTATATAAAAAGATAACTCGTTTATTAACAATAAATGAACAACTTTTTTACAAAAGTGGACTTATAATATAATTTGTGTATCATTTTACTATATGCTTTGTAATTATTATTACTTTTAATTATTACAATATTATTAGCATTATTATTATTTTTGTTTATTCAACTTTCTTATATTTTTAAAAATACTCTAGACTATATGGCCTTCCTAGCTTTATTTGTAGATAGGCTATATATAGTGTTTTCCTTTACTATTTTTTGTCTTTTCATTACTTATTTGTTAAAGATGGAGTACTCGTTAAAGATGGTTCTGATCTGAATGATGATTTGCCAATGCCAAATCAACTTGGGATTATGGCTTTGATGTTATAGGTGGTGACTTAAGTGATCGAAAAACAAAGGATCCTCCAATCTTTTCATTCCGAAAAAAAAAAAAATGGCAACGCTGAAGTCATCTATTCGTTATTGGTAAAAAAAGTCATCTATCACTCTTTTGAGATTAAATCAAATGATCAGTAAATCTGTAAGTGGTTGACCTTTCCTTTCCTCCATTATAAAAACTTTTAGCTCACTGCCTGAGTTTGGGATGCCTCAAGGCCCAAATTAATAACCATGTCATAGAGAAAAAAATTACCTTCACTGCTGCGACAGCAAGAACTCCAGAACCTGTTCCGTAATCCAGGAAGCGTTCACCTCCCTTTACAGTTTGGTGTAGTAACAGTAGACACATCTTGGTTGTAGCATGCTCTCCACTTCCAAAAGCCATACCAGGATTCAAAAAAATATTTGTTGCTTGAGCATCCTGGAAAGGAAGGGAATAGATATAATATGAAAAACTTAGATATTTACTCCTGCTATGCAAACAAAAAAGTTAGAGAGATGAAAGAAAGCATGTATCGGCCATTTGATATCTGGCATGTAAAAAACATTTATGACGAATAAGAAAGATTACTTGTGACTTTTTACAATCAACAGTTAAATTAAGTCATTAAAAGGAAACGTCTAGAAAAGGAAAAAACAATTTCATACAGGAGGAGTTTTCCACTCAGGCACAATCCAAAGGCCCTTTGCTACTTCAACGGGATCAAATGATTCCTGCAATAATCAATGAGAAATCATCAAGACCTAAGAGTCAGCGTTCAAAAATGCCGAGTGAAATGGGTTTAGCGGCAATTAGCCCATATATACACTAGAAGCACAATAAGTGGCAAAAATGTCAGCAAAAACTGCTGGTTATATCAAATGTCAACCAGTATATATTGTGGCAGGCGTTAAGAGTTTTACATGTAAGTGTCCCACGTTATAAAGGAGGGGCATAGTTAAGCACTTTACACACTACCAATTGGTTTTGGGATGGAAACTCATTTACGAGTATGAAGTTGATTCTCTCTCTTCCTTTTGGTAGTGACCCATGTGGCCATGTCCATGTAATGAATTTCACGAAATGTTATCAACCATATCGCACAATCTCAAATGTCTCAATTTATTTTGAAAGAGACCATGAGAAAGCTAGAAACCATGTTACAAATTAAAATAAGATCAAAATGAAGGCTTGTTTAAGATGCCAAGAAAATGAAAGTAGCGTGGAAATAAAATTTGACCTGAGTTCTTTTTAACCACTCATAGGGGTTATATTTTAATAGCTCAAAAGATGGCATGTCCATGCCGATAGAATCAGCAGCGCGTGAAATGTTTGAGTTCAAATCGTCACATTCGGTGAATATTGAGCAAATGCTAACCTGCAGACAATGACAACAACAATGTGTTATAACTCATATTAGCACTATTACTTAGATAGTGCCATTGACACTGAAGTATATTTCACATTAAAAAAATGAGGTTTGGTGATCATGGATCAGTTATCCACTTATACACGTCTTTGTGCTAAATAAATCAAAAGATATCACATATTCCATATATGAGGTAAAATGGAACATGGTTCAATTATAAACAACACAAAATTACAAATATCATTAGCTGAATGTTTATAGTGTAGCATACGAATGCACCAATGAGTACTACACAGAAAGCACACACAAGTTAACTATTGGTATATGGAACACTGATGATGCATATGGGTACAATTCACCAAAGTGAAATCTCTTAGTATGCAAACAAAGTATCACAATTGAGGAAACATATGTGAATTAGAAGACATAAAATGAAGAACACGCAAAGAACCGGGTAATAAAATCACCAAGAATTAGAATTAAATAAGATAAGATGCTTTACAGCTGAAGTACCTCGTCAGAATCCTCATATCCTTCATGTTCATCCATACTCACTGAATTCGCACCAAAACTCATAAGAGCTTCTGAAAGTGAATCCTGCATATTGGAAGTATGATATTTAGCTTTTTGAAAAATTGAGCTTCCATTTAAAAGGAACTAAAGCCACTCCCATATCATCCTTTATCACCAAACCTTACTTTAATAAATTACCTCAACTCCCTCATATACTTCAATTACCAGGCCATACTCTATCTATTATATCCTCAAGTCCGACGCAATTGTCGACCAAATTTTATTTTGGGTCATCTGAAACCAACCTAAGGATGCATAACTGACCCCTCTTGCCCTCCGAGTCAAGTGGGGGTTGAGGCACAGGCCAAATGTTGTTATTGTTGTTGTTTTTCTCCTCTTACTAGCATTCGAAGTTGGGACACAACACCTATAAAGCTCCCTAGATAAAAAAAATTGCGACTGTCTCCCCAATCCTACCCGAAAATTAGCCGAAATCAATGTGAAAGAGTACAGTCACAAGTCGGACCAGCATTCATCAGAAAACCGAAACTGAATACACCAGCTGAAAATTCATGATAAGTGAGAACAAACATTTTTCTCTACTTTCACATAAGCTAAGCTAGAGCACAAACATCAACACGAATTCGCAAATCCCAGCTAAATTAAATCAATCTACCTAATTCTACTCATTTTAACCCCTGAAAAGCTAAACGAAACGGTAGTGAACTAAACTAAACTGAAATGAGCTGAAATTAATTAAGTCTGAAAGAGCGGGGCCTTAGATATCAATACCAAACATCAAATTCAAAACCCAATAAAATAAAATACATAAAAAAAAAATAGTGATAGAAATGAGCATAATTACAGCGACATCTTTCCGACATCGAATAAGGACGGAATGATAAGGGGGAATGCCGGAATCCACAGAAGCAGAAGTTGAAGAGGAGCTGCAATGGCGGCGGAAAGGAGAGGAGGTGAGAGATTGAGAAGGAGGGAAGCCATTAAAATGGCGGTAAAAAGGTCGAGGAATTTGAATGCGGATAGTGCAGGTAAGGTGTTTGATGAAATTACTCAATGAAGTTCCAGTTCCACTCAACATCTCTTTGTTTTTGTTTTTCAGTTTCAGCGGTTAGTTCATCTCTCGCGGGAAAATTGTTTTTAACGAAGTTGATAAGAAGGGGTAAACTAGAGGTCATAAAATGGCCCGACTCGGTTTAGCCCGCTTTTTGAAGGGCTTAGGTTTTTTATTTATGGACCGGGAAAAAAAAAAGCCCAAAGAATTTTGCGCCGCGCTGGGATTGGTTAAGCGTCTCACCCAAATTTTGGCCTAGTCCGGCACACATTTATCATTTATCAAAGATTAATATTGGCCTTGTGGCGTTATTGCGTTAAAATTATAAACAACTCATTACAAATACAAACTTGTGTATATGTGTATTGAGATTTTAAAACAATGTTTTTATAACACAAATCATGTCTACGAGTTATGATTGACACTCTAGAGTGGCCATGTTTGTCTTGATTTTATTTTTGGAGAACAATTCATATATATACTTCATCATATTTTGTACATTTTTATATATACTTCATCATATTTTGTACATTTTTATGAGTTAAAAGTATATTTTAAAGTAGTAGTTGAATGTATTATGTGTACTAGTTATCTCCTTGGGTAAATCTAAATTTTAAGGCCCGAAAAGCTATTTATGCCCAAAAGCCCCAATCTAGCCCATAAGGGCGGGTTTAAGCTCGTTAAATAGGCTCAGACGTTTCGCCCTACTCAACCCACGCACACGAGCCCTTTTTGTTATTCCGGCCCGAGCTCATAAGGGCAGGTTTAAGCTTGACAATATGTTGATGCTCACTATATTAAACTCTCTAAATAATACACGCACGTCCGCTATCAACCATAATGACTGATACCCTTTGTCGCAGCCCGCAAATGTTCTTCGAAGAGGTAAATGATTGTCCGAGAAGTTAGCTTAATTCCTATGAGCAAGATTCAAGATATTCAAGGAATGATACAAACAACCATCGATTCAAATCGTTATTTCCGAACGACAAATAAAAAACACTAATGGTACGAAAATGAAACCGATAATTCACTTCAATAAGTAGGACCCATCTATTCTCATTACTAGGGAAAAAAACCAGTTTCCCACTTCAAAAATAGAAAAATTGGTCAAATGAGAAACCCGTCTGATTTGGAAAACAAACAACGAACGAACAAAATAGAATAGAATTGCAGCCAGCTTTCATTCTTCATTCTAGAGAGAGAAAACAATCCAGCTATAGAGAGAGAAAGTTGAACATTCTACACTTCTCGTGACAAACTAGGGCAAAATTCCTTCGGCAATCGCAATTTTTCATCATTCGATTCAAGCAGGTAACATGTAATTGCATCTTTATCATCATTAATTTTTGTAATAACTGGAAAATTCCGGAATTTTGCTGTTTTTTTCGAGGATTGTATAGAAACCCTAGCAATTGTTGTTCGCGCATCGTTAATGAAGTTCGTTAGAGGTTTAGAGCAGTTAATTCAATGTTCATATGAAAATCATTGTTTGTTTGTTGTTGCGTTGAATTTGCGTTAGTTTTTGTACGTATATGAATGTAGTTTGTAATTCTGGAATTTTGCTGTTTTTTTCGAAGATTTTATCGAAACCCTAGCTATTGTTGTTCGCCCATGGTTAATGAAGTTCGTTAGAGGTTTAGAGCAGTTGATTTTCTGTTCACTTGAAAAATCGCTGTTTGTTCGTTTGTTATTGCGTTGAATTTGCAATAATGTTGTACGAATATTAATGTAGTTTGTAATTCTTTTGCTGTTACGCGTTTACGTGTTTGTTTTAGTGTAATTTAGCGTGAGTTGTTGTCTAATTTGCAGATTTTGCGGTGGAGGCGGTGAAGAAGGGTGCACTGTGCGGAGAGATGGATATAGGCGCGAGTTATTGTGGCGAGTGTGATGATTTATTGAGTTAGTTTGTAGCGCGATAAGTTAGGGTTACGGAGGTTTGGCTGAGGAAATGGCGGACGTGGAGGCTTTTATGGAAGCTGCGGGTGCTAAATTTAGCGATTTGGAGTTGATTGGACGAGGCTCATTTGGCGATGTTTATAAGGGGTAATCAATTTGTAGCACCGCCTTTTCTGAACATTTATGATTTTTTTGCGCTTTAACTATGTGGTCTTTGTAATTTCACTTAACACTAGTATGCCTGAACATTGAATTGAAGTGGTTGTTGGGACTATGTTTTGTGTAGGATTACAATTTTCGGGTGTTAAACATACTCCACACTACATTTTTTTTTGTTAATGTATCTTGACAAATTCATATGTAAGATGGTTTTGCAATCAAGTTATAAAATCGCCTACATTTTACCTAAACACTCTCCCATCTTCTTAATTAACCATGTTTCAGTAAGGGGTATACATGGCTGTAATGGATGGTTCTACACTAATTTAGTGTAAGACTGTTTTACGCAAGACCTATTGATACCTTAAGTCCTTAATTAGTAGAACAATGTATGACACAATGTTAGGGTTTTTGACTTTCCGTCATTCCTGGAGTGCATGGGATGTTTTGATTTTTCTATATTAGATAGGTAGTAGGAACGGGAATTAGTTCACTTGATGCTTAGCCTTGCGGTTATATTTTTCTATTTGAAGAGATGATGAATACGCTGTTGTTTTGGAAATGAGATTTAAACTTCATAATGGGCATCATGTCATGGGATTTTTTTTTTATAGTTTGCACTTTGCAGGCCTTGGCATATGATATTGAACAATTGACAATAATGGTAACCTCTGTGGTAGTCCTGTGGTGCAATATTGATTACAGCTTCTTGTTGCAACTTGCACGGTTGTAAACTTATCAGGTTGTCCTCTTCTTTGTTTTGCAGTTTTGATAAGGAACTCAACAAAGTAGTTGCCATCAAAGTTATTGACCTGGAGGAATCGTGAGTGTACACAATATTTTTTCCTGTTAGGTTTACCGTATTGTTTAGCGTGCTTTTATTTTTATTTTTTTATTTTTTTTCTGGAAAAGTTTGAATGGATGAATAGCCTGTCAGTTTCAAGATTTGAACTGTACTATGTATCTTTGCTCCAGGTGTTTACTATATGTCCTAAAATACGTGTTCCATTTGGCCCCATTTGTTAAAGTCAGCCGCAGGGTTGCTGAAACAGTGAAACCCATCAGTAGAAGTGATGGAATTCATGTCTCATATGCCGATCGTCTTGTAACCATTGTGCTTATGTCATTCATTAGTGTTGTCTATTTGCTGGTTATAAGGTAAAACTTAAAAGATGTGTTCGGGGCTGTTAGAAGGTTTATCATCATAAACTATTACCAAGTGGCATCTCCTAGCTATTAGGAAAATAGAAGTATCTCTCGTGGTTAAGCACATAATTTATTGTTCGCTTTGCTGGGTTTCATGCTTCATGCCAATGTGGTTGATGAAGTGACTTGAAAGAAATTTGACAAGACTCTGGACAGCGTGGAAAAAAACCTTTTGCTATCCACTATCTACATTTGGATAGGACAAAAAAGACCGTCCTATGAGATGATATGTGGTGTACTGGTGTGTGGTCATGAAGAGGTGAGTGGTACTGGTACATGGCTGTTTTGGTCTTGAACTTGAGTCATTTTAAAATGAATAGGCGGACAAAGAGAATTTAAGGGGTTTTGTTTGTTTGCTTTCCATCTAGGCTAGGATTAGTTTTTGCCGTGTTTGAGATTTTTGGCATTCCATAGAATGACGTTTTGGTATGATCTCATTATTATTGCTAAAGGAGTAGAACTACAATTATGAGGAAGTCCTATTTCTACAGAAACTGGAAATTGTACATGCATTGCTTTGGAATTAGTTGTCAATTACAGAAGAAAGCAACTAGCTAGGTCTCCTAATGAGAATTTAAATGAAGATATCTTTAAATGCGGGGTGCCTTGAGTGAATGCACGTTTGGCTGTTTGTGTATCAGAAGGGATTTTTGAGGATCTGCTAAATATTAGCTCCTGGGTGCATTCTGTTCCGTTGGTAATTTTTATCTTATTATAAGTTTGTCCATTTAAAGATGTTTCTGTCATGTGGATATAGCCTTGAGGCTTCCTGTTGTTTCGAGATAAGAAAGTCAGCTTTCCTCTCTCCATTTTGTTCACTACTAAAAGGAAAGCAGTTGTTAGCTCTTAAAGTTTCACAGAGTGGATTCTGTAATTCAGGCTTGTGTGATGAACTGATTGCTGAGCTTGTGGTTGCTTTTCATTTTTTACTTTTGGATGTTACTGGTATGTGATTATTTGAAGTTAATTGTTTCATCTTATTCTTATGTCCTTTTTTTTCAGCGAAGATGAAATTGAGGATATTCAAAAGGTATGTTTTATTAGATGCTCACTATTCATTACTAAATGATGGTAGTATCAACTATTTATTATATATGTTAATCTTATGTGCACACAGGAAATATCAGTTCTATCCCAATGCCGGTCGCAATATATCACCGGATACTATGGCTCTTATCTACACCAAACAAAATTATGGATAATAATGGAATACATGGCTGGTGGTTCTGTTGCTGACCTAGTAGGTTACTGATATCTGTCTCTTGCTTTTATCCTCGGCTGTTATCTGCTGCAATTTATGTTGCATTATCATCTATTCATCTCACTATGTATTTGACTGTCAAGCTAAACAGTAGGAACTTCTTGTATCACATGGGTACAGGTTGTATGTAATACTAAGGGCGTTTGGCTTTTGTTTTATGGATATGATGCATATTCTCTTATTCTATGGTTATTGGAATGGTCCAGCCCATCTAATCAAGTGACTTAGAGAAAGCCTTATGAGGTTATGTTTACACATTACCTGCTCATGCCAATAGCTGTATTACATAATCTTGGAGATAGCTTCATATGTAGTTTGTACTCACATAATTTGTGGTAACAATTCCAAATTACAATCCAGACTCAAAACGTCAGTACTTAGCCTTTTAATTGTTTAATAATTGAAGCTTGTCAATTTACCCAAAACATTGTTCCATTCTTTTAAATTCCAGTACAGGGTTGAGCAATGCTTCTTAAATCTGGAGCTGTAGCTTATCATCCGGGCATTGTTGAGGTGACGACAACAAAAACACTCAAGAAACCAATAGACTAGAGCCATTCACAAAGTCTAGACTCTTATGTGACGTGAACCATGATTCCCTTCCATCGATATAGGAATTGTGGGCTAGGCAATGGCTTTGAGTAGTTCTAATTTCTGATGGCTTATACACCTGACGTGGTTCACAAGTTTGTGGGGTCAATGTGATTCTGCTGTATGACTTGGTGTACTTGTTGGAGTGGTGCAAAGCTTGATGTCAGACTTAAAAGTAAAATATTCTATCTTCAAAGTGACCTTAATAGTTGATACCCAATGTCCCTTTGTTGGCTTGAAGTTCAAAAATTTGTTGCTTTGATGAGTTCTATTTAAGTATAGCAGGACTATCCCTATTTTTATTTAGCATTGTGTGCATGTTTCTTGTTATCTATGTTGCTCACTGTAAGCATATTGTATTTTTCATCTTATCTTGATTATGTCTATGAACTGTACAGCTGCAACCAGGCCACCCTCTTGACGAACAATCGATTGCATGTATCTTACGTGATTTACTGCATGCTATTGATTATCTTCATGCAGAAGGCAAAATTCACAGAGATATTAAAGGTAAAACTCCGTTAACTGCTTTACATCAATATTACCTTTAAAGAGTGTTTTTAATCAATGTGATTTCTGGTTATAGAAAGATTCCACTTAGTGTGCATGTTTGAAGCCGTGTATTGTGACAAAAAAGTTTTGACTGAAACCTCTTATGTTATATGTTGCAGCTGCAAATATTTTGTTATCTGAGAATGGTGATGTTAAGGTATACACCTCTCAGGAATCTGTAATTTTATAGTTATATATTGGAAGCATCAGATAGTTGATTTCATATTATTCATTCTTCTCTCATGCATTGTCTTTGATTTAGGTTGCAGATTTTGGTGTCTCAGCACAGTTGACGAAAACAATATCTCGGAGAAAGGTATGGTGTTGTGGTTTAGGCGAGATTAGTTTATGATCTACGATGTACTCACTATTCTACTTCATTTTCCCCCTATATGACGATGACTTTTTGGCCTTACTCTGATATTGAGATTGGTAAAGCTTTGTTACGTTTATAAGGACAAATGATGAACTTGTATGCTAGATGTTGTTCTATTAGTTTTGAATAGATATGGTGTATTGTATTGTGTATTATGTGGAAGCATCAGAAGAAATGATAACATCCCCTGTGTTCTGCAAGTGGCACAAACTCTTGTTTATGTTTTTGGTTAATTCATCAAAGCATAACGTACTGTTGGCACATCACACATGCATTATATAGAATCTGAAAAGACAATGTCATTATTATTTCCAAAAAAATATTTTCAACTATATCAATAGTGCTCAATTGTTCATTCAATGGATGTAAACAAGAAATGCTTGCATTTCCTACGCTTCTGTTTTTGCATACCATTCCAGACTGGCTACCTTCGTCCAAAGCATAGATGATTATCTTTGGCTGATAGATGTGTCCTTTGTTACTCGCTGAAACCCATGAACTTTAATTCTTATTTTTTTAAGGGGACAACCGTGGGGAAATTTTTTCGGATGGCTGGGTTTTCAGACGGCCTGGATCTTTGAAAAGGGATCTGTGATGGATTAATATACCACCTCGGGCATAAAAAAACCTATTTTTCAAACTGTGCAGGGCTGCGATTAGTACAGTCATATACTCATATACTCTAGCTGGATTGGGCGTTACTCTAGAATTTTTGTTGGAAAATGCTCTGGTGTACTATTACCTGCTCAGTACAATTTGAGGTAGCCTGTAGGCCGTATAAATCATAGGTGGGACAAGCGCAAGGAATACTAGATACCTTAGTTGGCCAACGTTGTAGAACTTAGAAGTGCTGTAGGCGTTGTGTATAGGGGGTTCTGTAGTTTTTCTTTGTTTCCCCATTTGAAGGAAGAATACAAATTTCTAATTTCTTCAGGAAAAAAATAGTGCTCGATTATTAAACTGGCTTAAATTTATCTTATGTGATGGACTGTCAATTTCATATGAACAACGGCTATTTGTGTGTAAATATAATTCTGTTACATGTATTATCTGTTTCAGACGTTTGTTGGAACACCATTTTGGATGGCTCCTGAGGTAATCCAGAATTCAGACGGCTACAATGAGAAGGTACTTTTAGTGTCTTCTTTTGTATGTTACATTAATAGTGAGTTTCGAGATGGTGCCTCTCTTTTTAATCTGTCATCCTTTTATAATGGACCTGAAGAATGTTTCCTTTTTGTGGCTTTTATCTTGATGCAGGCGGATATATGGTCGCTTGGCATAACAGCAATTGAAATGGCAAAGGGTGAACCTCCACTAGCAGATCTTCACCCCATGAGAGTGCTTTTTATCATACCTCGGGAAAATCCTCCGCAGGTTGGCCATGTTCCTGGCTTTTCGCTTTCATAAATATTGGTTTGGGATAACATAAATTTTTGTTTTCTGAAGGAAACTGCTCTATTTTTTCTTTCTTAACTCACATTAGATTGAATATTTCTTGCATGCAGTTAGACGACCATTTCTCTAGGCCCATGAAAGAATTTGTCTCGTTATGTCTTCGGAAAGTCCCTGCTGAGGCAAGTTTATCTGAGAATCCCTCCCGGTGTTGGTATTGCTATTAGTGTTTCCTCTAAAGGTTTGAGCAGAGTTCTCGAACCTTTGTGAAAATTGCAGTTAAATAATTTGCATCTGTTTATTATATCTATGTATGTCTTAGTGAAAGTTTTGTAGCCGACGGAAAATAAACCTTGACTGTCCTCTTGAAAATTCTGAGTTTGTAGCCTGAAAATAAATTTAAAGCTGCAAAAGTGTATTCATCAATCATATTTATGCCAATGTTCTATTCCAAATCTTTTACCTGTTCTTATATTCAAATGTATCCATCATATTGAGCCAGGACCCAGGAATTATTAAGGCACATACTTTTCAAATATTTTTTGCTGGGTCTCAGTTGGATAACTTGTAACAGCTAATAAGTGCCATTTTATTGAGCCATGAATTATCAGTGACTCTTGTTTTTCTTTCATTTTGTTGTTTGGTTTCAGAGGCCTAGTGCAAAGGAACTTTTAAAACACAGGTTCATTAGGAATGCTAGGAAAAGTCCTCGGCTTCTTGATAGAATAAAGTATGTCTCAGGCACCTATGTTACCGATCGTTTAGTTTCCTGTCATATGTGGAGCTGTATAACTAACTATCCTATTCTGCTCGTAGAGTGCGTCCCAAGTATCAAGTGAAGGATGATATTGACAATGTCAGGAGTAATCTCAAAGCTTATGGCGAGGGTTCTGACACTGTCAAGGTAACCAGAGAACCGAGAACCGAAGGAACTGTTAAATCTAGGTGGGTGAATGCTTGACTGTTTAATTATAAAAAAAAAGCATTGTTTTGTTTATGAGTTGACTGACATTAATAGCCTCAGCAATCAGGGAAAAACTTTTAGGAACCAGGGATGGGACTTCAGCATTGGTGCGTCTCAGAGTACTGGCACCGTACGTAGTGTTGTGAGACCGCCATCGGTGCGGGCTAAGAGAGAAGATACTCTAAACAATTTGGGTACTCCAAGTAGAAATTCTGATGGAGATAGCCAATGGCATGTTTCATCTGGTAATGGGCTGTATGAATCTTCAGAAGTTTCCCTTGGCAGATATTCCCAAGATGAGGTAAATCAGCGTTTCTAAAATGAAGATTACTTGTCTGGTTTCCTAATCTGTGAGACCTGAGACAATCTTAGTTGTCGGATTCGATAAGTAAAGCAGGTCTTTGTAGTGGCTTGACATGTGGATATATACTAAGAATAAAAAGAATAAAATTTATTTGCCTACAGTTTTTTTTTTTTTTGATTTATTTGTGTTTTGGAGAGGTGGGGTGTGTGGCAACTGAAAGTCTCAAACATGGGTATATTACAAATTTTAGAATCTATGTTGGTCTTTCAAATGTAAGACACTACTTTTTTTTGTCCGATTCCCAGTTTTCTGGCTGTATTGCATGCACATCATTTATGTCTTATGTTCATGCTTTGAATTTTAGGAAGTGGGCTCTCTGAGTGGATCAGGAACAGTTGTTGTACGATCTCCCAGAGGACAGTCATCATCCTTTCACAGTGATCAGAGCACTCAGGTATGATTATTGTTTTATATGTCGTATTGATGTCCTACTCAGTTTGCAGATGTACTCGTTTAGCCGTTTCTATATTGTTTTTTTTTTCTTCCTGTTTTCTTATTTTTTATAATTTTTTACAGTCTAGCGGCACCTATGCTTCTTTTGAGGATACCTCAACTACTAGTGGCACTCTTGTTGCTCGTGCCCAACGTGACGAACCGGAGTCTTCGAGAAGTCCCAAGTCTAGAATTGGGTTTGAGGAAACAAGTTCTAGCTCCTATGAAGACAGTGCTAATAACTTGGCAGAGGTTGGTTTTGATCATTTGATGCTTTTATATGGTTATTTGTCTATATTTTTCTATGGAATCATACCTTTTGATATTTTGATTTGAAGAATGTGAGTTATGTGACATGGTTTTGTACTATTATTTTTTTATTTTTGTTGCAGTGTAGACATTCTCATTTCTTGATGAATATTTTTATATTTTTCGATGGAATACATTATTTTTCTTGATTGCTTGGTTACAGGCAAAGGCGGCCATGCAAAAAGGTTTGAGGAAAGGTTTTGCTCGGGAAAGACCTGTTTTGAACAGAGTCAACAAAGACATGCAGTATAACAAATCAGATCAGATGCCTAACAGTTCTGAGTCTCCTAGGTAACCAGATTTCTTTGTTAGTTTGGTGAAAGATTTCGTGGATTTTTGTACCAAGAATGTCAAAGACTCAAAGCTATGATATGTTGATGACTGGACGAAATTTCATTGTTCTGCTTCTGTTGCAGACGGAGCCGTGACTACTTGGATGCTCAGAAAGCTTTCTCAAGGTCGCCCAAAAGTGATGATGATGAAAATTCTAGAATGTCTATTGTCTCATCATCTACATCATTATCAGCCCTGCTTATCCCATCGCTGAAAGAGGTTGGTTCAAAATCACATGCTCTTTATTAGATACTTAATGTAAGAGCGTGACCACAGTAAACGTGTTTATTGGAGTGCTTCATCAATTTGCAAATTTTTAACTCAAAATTTCTAGTATACTTGCATGTCAGAATTCCACGATGCTTGATATTGTTGGATAGTCTACTATGAGATGTCAAGCAGTGAAAGACTGAATTGATCACAAGTGTATTTAGGTTGTAAAAACTGCATACATGTAGCATTTCATTGTCAATGAGAAGCCTCAAAACTTTTGTAATCCTTGAATTAGGTAATTGTTGAGGATTCTGGAGGGGCTGTTTGCGCTATTACAAATGCTCTTATTGATATGGAGCGGAGAAAGCCTGGCTCTTCTGAAGTCCTTGTGAGTAGGCTGCTCCATCGGCTTGGAAGTTATACATGAGATATATATATATATATATATATATATATATATATATA
>JAOWBH010044195.1:0-24484 GCA_028566215.1 Silene coronaria
TGGTGCAGCTGTTGCTAGGCGTGGGTACTAAGCTAGAGCACGTAATAATCCAACTTGCTAGGCAAATGGCTCAAAAACATACCGCCATTATAGGAAATAATATCCAAATTCAGCCATCGGATGATCATTTCTGGTTCCACAAGCCTCGTATTCTTCTCTTGCTCATTCACATTATCCTCTTCCAAAACTCGTTTGAGCTCGCCTTTTTCTTTTGGATTTGGGTAACTTCTTGTCCTTGAGTGATCGAATTAAATTACTTGTTAACCCGACACGGCCTTGTCCAATATTTCCATGTCATTTGATGATTGATATTTGCTTGTTATACTAATTGTATTGTATGCATTTTGATTAAACTAGGTGCAATACGGTTTCGACTCTTGCATCATGGGTTCAATTGGCTACACCATTCCACGCCTCGTTATAGCGTAAAGATCAATTCGACCGAATTTCTTACTTGTCTTCACTAATCAATAATCATGGAATGTATGATTTATCCATGGTGTTTATATATGCCAGGGTATTTGTTCAATTTTTATGCAGTTATAGCACATTGCCACTGTATGCAATTATTACACAGGTAAACCCTTGAATCACGCCATCAATTGTACCGGGTTAGGGTTATACTAGGATTAATACTAATACTTGTTCGATTATTGGAATCGATAGATGGGAAGTTGCTTCAACAAAGCGATTTTTGAAGACCACATTCAAGAGGGACTCATTGACTGGGCTCATAAAGCAAAGAAAACCATGTCTACTGCACCTACTGTTAGCGTCCTTGCTAAGAGAACCATGTCTATGCCTACTCTGAGGTCCAAAGATAAAGGATCAGTGACGCCACCAGGAATTCAGAACCTAGGGTCAGCTCTTCCACTCGAGAATCAGATGGCAAACATTGAAAATCGTCATCACAGCTCAATTACGCGAGAAATTCAACACGAGCAAGTATAACCATTACAGATCGTGCCTGTTGTTTTTTATTTTATTTTGTTGCTCCTTTTTTGGCAGCTTGTTACCTTGTCCGACTCTTCTGTGACCGGTCTCCTGTGTGGAACTTTGGCCTCAATGAAACTAATCCAAGAAAATACAC
The DNA here is from genome assembly GCA_028566215.1 of Silene coronaria. NCBI lineage: Eukaryota > Viridiplantae > Streptophyta > Magnoliopsida > Caryophyllales > Caryophyllaceae > Silene > Silene coronaria. Next base: position 1,091 of record JAOWBH010044195.1, read on the forward strand.
ATCTTCGTTTACATACAGCATCCAAAATGTTTAGTTTCTAGCAATTTTCATGAGATCACAACAATACGATATACTCCGTATATAAGACGAATTTATATGATACAACCTAGATTTCAATAAAAGAATTTAACGTGAAGCAAATTATGAATCAACTACAGAGCCTAAGAATTATCCCACTTCATTTCCATTAGTTTGATTTTCTTTACAAGAGAAGCCTTGCGTAAGTCGAATGCTAAAACAATCACGGATGAAATATTGCGGCAATCATGCCCAAATCCCAAACTTTGCTAGCTTAACAGGTAAAGTCACCGAGTTGTGGTATCATGACCCTAGTTCTAAACCCGTCAGCAGCAAATGGCGCATTATAGCTCCCAGCACACCAAGGGAAAAACCTGTCTTTTCTTTTTATGTTTCATGGCGTCAACCTTAATTAAAATAACAGCACCAACCATCAATCACCATTAGAGCAATTGCCAATCATCCTCGTGTTCACCTTCTGGGTTAGTCGAATGGAGCACATCATAAGAATAATCATCTTGACCATCAGCAATGCCACCGGCCACATCTCCTTGACTGGTCGCCCTGGGGGAGCTACGGCAATGAGCAACCGTGAACAATGGTGCACCATTCGATTCATCAACCAGCTTTGAAGCTCGAGAGCAGAAATCGTCAAAGTCATCTGTCAATCAACACCAAGAAACGAAGTATGAGCCTGCATAGTATCTCTGCCTTTTAAGAAAGAGGAAGAGGATGCTAAACTCCTTTACTAAAAGAAACAAACCTCCACTAACTGTTACTAAAAGGCATTCAAATAGGTATATTCCATCCAAACAGCTTGAGAAACCTTACAGATCCAAGTTTACGCCTTTACGGTACATGGTATGCAAACAAGCTAGATTTTTAAAGGACAATTTTGTTGGTTTGTCTTACAGATCATTTTCATTCTTACGCACAATAGTTAACAAATAAATAGAAGTTTCCAGATACTGTATTAAGTACCTCTGTCTCTGCAGTAAAATCCAATCGCCAAAGATGAATCAATAGACTCCAACGGAATATGCCGAACCACACTGATTGACATTCAATGAATGAGATTATGAAAGAGATAAAGGCCAGCACAATGTCAATATTTTCAGCAGAAGTCTTACTTGCTATGATAGGATGAAGTATCAGCTTCTAGGTCACCCTTTTTTATGTCGACCACCTGAAAGATAAGTGCAAAGCCCATTCAAACCTCCTTTCAGTAAGAACAATAGGTGCGAGAAAAAATGTATATGCATGGCTAATCATTACAGCCACAAAGCAAAACTTGGAAGGAAAATCTTTTCAATTAAAACCTTTTTTTCATCAGTGTCAGACTACGAGAACGATCAGCCAAAATTAAATCACAATTAGCAAAAGAAAAATTTTCAAGAACATCCACCCGGACCACCCTGCTGCTATATGTGACATTTTCTATTGTGCGATAATACAGGTTAGAAATTCAAATCTGAAACAGAGCCTTTTTACGAGGAATCTTATCGTGCCGTGTGATCATTACACTTCTATACTTCTATATGTCCCCAACTAAATCTTTCACATACAGAATACAACCTCTCAGATTTAATTGGTGTATACATGAATTATTAATGTCTCACATTTAATAGCACTCAACAATTCAAATGGATCCCAAATATAAAAATTAGGGAAAGAAAAATGAAATAGGGAAAAAAGAGTATGCTTAGAATCTGAAAAGAAACTGCAGCACTTCATTGCATGTGCATAAGACTGGTGACATCAAAACTTGCATATTGCAGCAGCGTTAAAATAATATCATTCAGTATTTTGTTTTGCTTTCCTTATAAGAATTCATTTTCAAATTGAATGTCTGACAATTATCTTAATCAGGGAAACTATAAGATGACATAAGCACACGCTCAATAGCCGGAGTCTGAAGACACAGCAACAGTCGAGACGCATGAAAGGATTTCAAAAAAGAAAAGACGATGGCAATTGACAGAAAGTTATGTTAATTCAGAAATATATGCTGACTTCTAAGTCAACTATAGTGATACAAAGTGGACAACAGAATCACATCCATTTCATCACAAAACAAGAAATAGAGGCAGAAAAAACACAAAAGGCTCGGCAGAGTTCCCAAGTTCAGAGCTGTTACAGTTACTGTAAGCCTTTCACAGAATAACAGCATGACACACTAAGCTTATAAAAAAGCTGATTTATGTAAAACTGTCACTTTACATTCAAAACAAAGACCAAATATTATATGCGTCCACTTACTGGCTGAGCGTCATGGGGATCCAGGTAGAATGCATTGTCATCTTGCACACCAATGATATAAGTTGAAACACCAGGCTTCCCACCCAATATGCCAAGACTCTGAGGAAATGCAAACGTAGCCCTCAGTAGTGGAACATACCTGGAAAAGACATAGACATCAGAAAGAAAACTAAACATGGCAAAGTCATACGCGCTTTCCGCCTTGGACCTTGTAGCCAAGGTATCCCTTTCACATTCTTAAACTATCATTGAATTCAGAAAATGCCACGTAAATGGGTGAAATTAACCAGAATGTGGTAAGACGTTAGAATCTGGCAGTATCTTATCATAGTATGGTTAATGGTCCTACTTAAAATTACACCATGACTAATGTTACTTCCTTGAATCACAGTAACAAACAAAAGAGGAACGATGCCAAATAGGAACTCTGTATGTGGAAATTCTTATATAAGAACTAAGAAGAGAAAAAAAAATTCTAGTTAATAGAGGGAACATGATGTTATATAAAGATATTCCCTCGTACAAATATGGGTAGAAAGTAATTAATAAACTTTGCAAGGATTTCCTTTGGGGTATTGAGCCTGGAAAGACTAAACATGTTTTCAAGGGATGGGATAGTTTTTGTCGGGAGTTGATATAAAAGAGGTCCTTGGCTGGAATAAGTCTCAAATGTTGTTCTGGCTTGAGAAACTTGTTACTCATTCAGAAACCATTTGGGTTAAGTGGATGGAGGCATATATTCTCAAGGACACAGACCTATGGGGATTTCACCTCACTGCTGCCTATTCATGGTTCTGGAGCAGCATTTCTTGCAGCTTGTTCAACATCTAGGTGACTCTAAGCATGCAAGGCAATTTCTATTGACAGCTGATTACAAAGCTCGGTTCTATGAGATGATTCGTGTAAGGGGGTGCTTTTCCCTCAAAGCAAGACTGTTTGGTATTCCTCCGTTATCCTAAGCATAAGGTGATAGGTCTTTTGGTTACTCAAAACAGGTTGCCCACTGTTGATATGCTTTGCACCAGAGGAATGGTCATGGTGAATAGGTGTGTTCTTTGTGAGTCTAGCCTAGAAACACACTCCCAACTCTTCTTTGAGTGCCCATTTTCTGCTGCAATCTGAGCATTATGGCTTAAGATATCACCTGTCGTCTACCTTCCTCAGATCTTTCACTGGTTCAAGATATATAATTGTGGGCAAGGTATGATAAAGAACCAGCAAAGATGTGATTTGATGTGTGCTCTTTATCTTTTTTGGCAGGAAAGAAATAAGCGCATTTTCAAAGGAGTCCAAGCTGCCCCCGTCACTATTATAAGGAAGATTAAATTTTTGGTCCTCCTTAGGTGTCTCATGTTTCATAGGAGTTGTAATTGCTATATTTTGCTTGGCTTTCTTTTCGGCAGTGTTTTCTTTTAAGGTGGCCTCCTTGGCTCCCTTGTAGGAATCTAGGATCTTGTACCAGTAACACTTCCTATCTTAATATATTGATTCTAATTTTCAGCAAAAAAAAAAATATGGGTAGAAAGTACAAACAAAAGAGGAATGATGCCAAGTAGGGCCTCTAGATGTGGACATCCTAAAAAGGAAAGAATGAACTTTATTAGAGGATAGATGGGATATAATGTAACTCCGAGAAATTCCCTTGTAATAAAAAAGGGTCGAACCTACCAATGACAAGTACTCTATAGATTGTTTTCAAATAAAATCTCAATAAGTTTAATTATATATAGTTTAATAAGTTAGCTTCCTAATTTTGTATATAAGTGTCTTACCTCTCAAAGAAATATGTAACAATAACTATCTTTTTGCCCAAATAAACACGATATCTAAGCATTGGCTTTGGAAATTTGAGTTATGTTAGCCTAAGAATTATTATTTTCTAACTTGTACAAACAAGTAATTAGAGTTTTCATTATTTGCTTTTCGGTCTTGTTCCTCTTGATTTCTGTGCTTCTTGTCACGAACGGCTTCTCGTCCAACCGAGGGTCGGGTGCGCTTCAAAGTTTAAAAGATCAAGCTTCACGAAAGAATCTAGAAGATTAGAGAAGTATCCTAGAATGTCAAAGACTCTTCTAGAAGTTTCTAGAGCACGGTAGAGTCATCTAGAATATTCAAGAGATGTCAGGAATATCCTAGAATAGTGTAGAGTTATCTAGAATGTTCCAGAGGCATCTAGAATGTTCTGGAATAGTGTGAAGTCTTCTAGGTTGTATTAGATTCCTAGTGCATACTAGAATTGTGTCGAAGGCCATAGATAGATGTTCTAGGGTGTAGAATATCTTAAAACCTTCTTAATGCATCTACTAGTTGTAGGGAACTCTAGAGTTTCAAGCCAAAAATGTTCGTAGGAATAGAGGAGGCTTGGACCTCTCCTATAAAAGGAGGTCTCGCCACTCATTTCCACCATCCAACAATCAACAAAGGAACACATCCACAAGATCGAAGCCTTGTAATCTTTCCCTTACCAATCTTTAATAGAAGTCATCTTTCCGTACCTTGTATTAGTCCTCTTACTTTACTTAGTACTTCACTTGTTATTCACTTGGGATTTGCCTAACTTGACTTACGATGCAACTGCGAGTTGGGTGGCAAACGAGTCATTCTTAGAGGAAAAGAATCAACTCAAGACTTTCTGCTCATCCTGTGACGGTGCAGCAGTGCCTATGGTGTTCAAGACTAGGAAACTATACATAATAAGGATATCAAATAAATTAGAAGCTGAACGACTGTTGGCCTGTTGCTAAATAACTAATTAAGAGCTGTTAATGACTTCTTCACAGCCTATAGTATACTAGGATAATACTCTAATTAACACTCTTAACAGAGAATGCATCTACTACCTCTTAGGTTGAAGCACAATATGATTGATTAATCATTCCCAACTTGTTACAGAGATAATCAACATGAATCCCAATAAAGTTATATGGTTTTATATCCCATATAATAGGTCTTCAGTCCTTGTAAAAATTTCTCACGAATAAAATGACAATCAATTACAATGTGCCCTTAATTCACTCATGAAGCACAAAATTTAATGCAGTATAAGCAACTGTGCTATCACACAACAGGTTTTCTGTATCACAGTTCCAGGACTTATTTCAGTCAAAAGCTAATATATCCATTTATCCACTATCTCACAGACTCACACACAAATTGTTCCTAATCACTAGTTTTTAATATGAAGCCTTGCTTTTCATTTGACTATGACCTCCAAAACGACGCTTTTTACTATGAAACCTCGGTTTTATGCAGATGCATGTCTGGCTGTAATTTTTTTTTGAGGGATAACAATCATCATCATCTTCATTGCTCAATCAAAGAAGAAATGAAGGTATAGATACAATATGAGCAATGTAATCTTGACCTCATCCACCCATACCCGGCTAGAGAAGTTAATCCGTGTAAGGTGAGCCAGCTGATGGCACGGCCTAGTTAACATCGCATCTAACAAAACTAAAATCAACTAAATCAAAACTTATAGTTATCTTGTCTTAACAACAATATTCAGCCAATAATTGCTCACCAAATTCCATCTAAGCCAGCAGCATCTGAGTTAAATCCACTCAGGTACGCATCATAGTCCTTAAGGTCTTTAGACAGACAATTATAATGATTTTATAATTTAAATGATCTCACATATCATCCAACTATTCACTCTTGTGTTTGAGCATCAGAGGCACACACAGACAAACCCTATCATTAATTGATTACAACGAAACACATCGATATCCCGCCGGAAATCCATCCTTGAAGCCGGCGTGAACCAAATGATATTTAGTATTTTACTGCTGAAGGACCTATCATATAATGGGCACCAAAATTGGTGAGAATATCCACAGTTTCAAGCAATCTTCATATATCGGCAAGACAAACAAATATTTTCTCTAGGCCTTTGCACTCTTCATCTAAATGTCAAAAAATCTTTAGTGATACTGGTTAAATGTAAGTAAAGTAACTTATTCCTGCACGCCAAATTTACTCTCCAATCTCAAGCCCATTTTATCATATATTATCATAACCAGTATGAGTCAATCAAGAATATCCTTTCCCCTAGAAAAAATATTAAAGTTCCAAGAACTTAGGCTGTTATTAGAAAGTACATTCAATGACTTGGGCAGAATTATAGGGTATGTCCAAACCTCGTACAAATTAAAAAGATTCCTTAAAAGTCCCATCCAAACATCTCAGTCTAAGCCTCTAACGCTATATACAAGGCGGTAAACAGAGAAAGTTTCAGTACACATCAGATTTCTAAGCCTGCTGCTGAACACTCAGGTTTTACCAGAGTACGCCTCACAGCTATAAAACAATTAACAAAACCCTAATCTTCTAAGCATCTAAAACAAACATGATGAATTCTTTCACATACGAAATATCAGCTGTGTCTGCTGCATGCAGCAGAAAGTTTCGATCTATTTACCTCAAATTTTATGATAATATATTTGCCATAATACCAAGTAGTAGTACCCAGCTAAGTAGGTAATACCTGACTCCTTACCATCTAAATTCCTAATCTGAATATGCAATCTTAACAGCTCTGACTACATTTCATAGGTAGATGGGATATTTGTCCAAAATAGACGAGTGTTCATCAAAAGAAACTGAGACCCACTTTAAGAAAAATGGTCAAGTAGAGCTAGTAATGAACCATTCCCATAATACTACACAATCAGCTGCAGGGTTCCTAGTTCTAACAACATAAGTTTAAGTTCAATTAAATGAAATAGAGAAGAAAGCCACAAGAATACAAGATGTAGTCACACAATATATGCATTACCAAGTTTTCCACTTATTTGAACAAAAAAACAACAGGCAAATCTGTACAGGTTAATAATTGATACTCTCATGATGGGCAGCTCGTGATAGAAAATATACACCCCAAATGCAAAGCACTGCAAAGTTGCAATATGGAAGCATGACAAACCTGGGATTAATTTTATCAAGACCAAGCACAAGGGGAACCAGCAAAAGAACAGCTGCCCAATCAGCCTGCCCTCCTGAATATTTGAGGCAACAATCTGACACATCTTCTACACAGACAACAGGAGCCCCGCCTCTTTCACCATCTTCATCACCAGACACAATGTAGACAGCCATTGGCAATAATTTGCTACCCTTCTCCTTTTCACCTCGGGCCAAAGTCTCCCAAGCACGGCACATTGCGTAGGGGCCTACCCACGACCCAGCAGCTAGCCCATAACCCCTTCCAACTTCCAAAAGTTGATGAATAGAGAACACTGATTCCTCATAATCACCAAAGTCCTTCAATATTTCAGTGTAGCCTTCATCAAGCTGCTGTATCATATGAACTTACGGTGGTAAGCGTACTGATAAACCATTACATACCATTGTATATTCCAATTAGAAGGGAGGAAGGGTAGGGGAAAGAGTTATTCTCTCACCTTATTCACGGTCTTCCTCCAGGACCTTCCAAACTGATGCATAATCAACGCCTGTAGATTCAAATAGTATGTCTATAATCTAATTCTATAACATCTCACTATTCAATGTAAGCCGGCAAACAAAATGACAAACGAAAAAATTAACTAACGTAAAAACTCACCTGAGCAACAAGCATTTGACTGCTCCGAAGCATGCAGCCCCAATTAACATCGCTGGTATACTTTGACTCCCCAATCGGATTAAACCCTGCAACAAAGTCATCACAATCACCATACATAAACTCGTAAATAACTACATCAAATCTACAAATTCTGAAGCTGAGCAAACCTTTCCTATACGTCATCAAAATCCTCGACGAGAAATCCTCAACAAAAGCAGCAAACCCAGCACTAGCAGCAGGATCACCACCAGTAGAATCAGCATGGACCTTATAGCAAACACCCAATAGCCATATATCACTAGACGACACGACTGTTGTCGACTTACAATACCCCAACATAGTCTCCTTAATCCTCCTAATCGATCCACTGGCCATAATTCTCTTCACAGTCGCTCCCCAACCATCACCACTACTCTTCGACCCTTGCACTTTTGACTTCCGGCCGCTCTCGTAACCAGAAAACACAGAAACCACTATCTCAGGCAGCAACGACGAACCTGAACCTGAACCCGAACCCGAACACGAAGAACTTGACAGACTACGCTTCAATTTCGGCGATAAATCAGTGCTAGACGATTTAGAAGTACTAATTCTATCAAACAAGTTCTTCATCACCTAGAATTCTCACTTCTTCATCATTTCTGATCATAACTAATCCAAAACCTAAAATCGGTAAACCCTAATTTCTAAACATCACCAATTCAATAATATTTCTGTCCTCAATTGATGATTTTCGCGCAATTCGCCTGAAAATCAAGAATCACTAGGTTTTTAATTGCATGTAATCGAAATTCGGAAGTTAAAAATTGCGTGAAAATTAGGGGAAAGTGTACCTGAACGGCGATCGGAGGTGATGGACGGAGATGATAGTTGCCGGTGAAGGGAAGTCAATGGAGATGCAGAAATAGAGTTCACCTCAAAAAGGGATTCATTATTGAGTAAACGCAAGTATATTGCGTAAGGTGAACTACTAGAACTCTACGAGTACTACAAAACTAGAGTACCAATTTTTATATCAATAAGTATTTTGGCAAAACTTGATTCGATCCAATAAATTCGATAATGAACAATTTAAAGTGTGTGCCGGTTTATCAAATAAAATTTAAGATTTTGCGTGATGATATTGAGATTTAATATGAGTTTATATCGATAATTGGCGGTAATTGTGTATATCTCAACCTGATTTTAATCGAAGTTAACTTGAGATGAGAATAGTTTGATAATGACGTGAATAGAGGCTTGAAAAGTTTATTTAGCATTGAGTCATATAAGATTTTAATAATATTTGTTACAAATCAGGTACAATCGTAGAGAAATGGAGAAAATTAGGGAGGCAGGTGATTTTTTTAAAGTTATTTATGAAATTAGTAAGTGAAAGCAACATAAGTAAATGACACGCAATTGGAGTTGATGGCTTGGTGCAGTGTGCAGATCATGCGGTGGTTGGTAGTATCTCTTTATAATAACAAGATATGGATTGGCAACTTGGCGCACACCTTGGAGGCTTAGAGTCATTGTCTCATGTCTGGTTAGTGTCTCATTTATAGGAGAAAGTAATGTCTTAACTAGTAAACCAATTGACTTCTTGTGATACCTTATCATATACTAAATGGAACTTTTAAGTATATACTCCTATCTAATTATTACTCAATATCAAAAACGTTAATTGAAATAACATTTTTTTTGCATTTTTGTCCCTCACAAAATTCACTCATGATTGGAGTCGACATTACAAGTGTCGGGTTGCCCTCAAGTCTTAAAAAATAATGACGTTGATACATTAAATAGGTTTAGTCGTTACATCTAAATTAAACAAGAATCGACTAAAGTAGTAGAAAAGTTGAGTTTGATCCACAAAGATAAGGAGGTCTTTACTCAAATTAAACTAACTAATCAAGAAACTAAAAATGAACCAAAAAAACGAGATAACTAGATGTAGACAATGGATTCTTATAACAATTAAAGGAACCTAGGTAGTCGGTTAAATCTATATGTGTTAAAGGATGACCCGAGTCGTAGATTGAGGTCGGGATTGGGATTTACTAGGTTTAGCGACGTCCTCTCGGTCATATAGTCTATTTATGGTGACATTAACGAGCTATCGCATTTATTAAGTCGGTTTATACTAAACCTATGCGATTGAAGTACTAATATCGACTTCAATCTTGAGATTAGTAGTAAGCAGCGTATATAACAAGTTTGAATGTTTAGTGCTAAAACAAATTATCAAAACACTTGAATGTTGTAAGTTTGAATGTAAAACACACAATCAAGCATATGCTCGAATTTTTTTATACCGTTTTATCTAAAATATCACTATCAACATCCACACACTATTGTATGTGTGAACACCACAAATACCGTCATACCACCAATTGTATAATAAACATTGTACAACACTATATATTTAATTGAATTTATTTGTAATTTGTTTAAGTGGGTGAGTTCAGATACTTTACACTATAGCTCAGATTTTTTAAAACAAAACTCGAAAACTTTAATACAGAGCTCGTGTTTTACGCCATACAACTGGTGGTATAGTGTATTAATTGATGTAAACACTAATACGAGTACATGCTTAATGTCCATTATTTAAGAGTTTTTTTTATCACCCGAATGTTGACATCATTTTTCCCTATTTTAACCTTTGTTAATTTTTTCTCCTCTCTAATTAATAAATTAATAAACCATTTTCAAAGTTTTAAATCCATAACCCAAATTACTTACGTATATAACTATTTCAATAAAAATTATCATAATCTTCATTTATAAAAAACACGATAAACATAATCTAACGATACAAGTGTTTAACGGTTTAGGGTCCCTAAGAGTCGAGACCCAGACCATATATGACTGCACTCGCTCACAAGGCTCGGGATCGTCCCTGAATCCTAAACCTGCCTTTCATAATCCATCTAATCTCTACTAACTCAACATATTCACATAGCCTAATAATTTGGTATATAGACTAAAATGTGTTGAATTCTAGACAAACTTAATTCTGAGACAAAGATGTTCAACAAATTATAATTAAAGGAGCATTAATCTAAACATCATTAACAAACTTTAACCCACAAAAAGCAGTTGACAAATGTGAATCTCATTTTGCATATTCACCACCTACTATTAGCAAAAATATCATAATCATAATAAAACATTAAATATGTCGTAATAAAACCAATTATTATCATCATCATCATCATCATAAAATTGCGTGCACCGTTAAAAATCAATTCAACCCCCTTTACTAGTTTACTTCATTCAATCTGCCTGATCCAAACTAAACACTTGTTCATCACATGTTAATCAATCAATCAAAAAAACCCCAGAATTTAATTATTATTGTATACCCACAAAATTAATGGAGTCTTCTGCTCAACGTCGTTTAAGAGCTATCCAAAATCATCTTGTTTTATCTAATGAAACTACTGAAGATCATGGTTCTCTCATTATCAGAAATCAAACTGCTGGTGAATTTTATCAAGGTTGTTTCTCTTTTTAATCTTTAAATCGTTTTATGTAGTGGCGGAACTAGGGGCTAACGGGTGCAGTCGCCCCCGTCACCAATGAATAAAAGATTAACTCTTTTAGTTAAAATTTTCATTTTTTTTAAGTTTACCTTATTTTATTGGTAATCCCCCCCTCCCCTCGTAATTTTCATTATAAATCCTGGTTCCGCTACTGATCATGGGTAGCTTTCTGTAGATTTTGATGTGGGAAGTAAATTTAGGTGGATGATTGTATGTTTTATTTGGTGGGTCATGGCTGTGAATGTTGTAGCAATGTTTTTGAAAATTCAATATTGGGTTTGAGTGTTTATATTGCTACATTGGTGGAACTAAGGGGGCTAGTAAGGGCGGTCGCTCCTTGAAGCAATGAAAAGTTTGAAACTTTTGGTTAAATTTCCGAACTAGTTGTAGCTTAGCATATTGCATTGATTGTTCGCCCCTGAAATTTTTTCCTGCCAGCTCAAAATTTGGTTCCGCTATTGATGTTGATTTCAGAGGGCGTGAGGAATAATCACTGTTGATTCAGTAGGAAAATGAATCGTATTGGATTCTGTAGTAGATTGTAGGATGACCTGGTCCCACAATTAGTGTTTGAGAACAGAATAGCTGATGTGTGATGGTTGTGTTCTAATCCCCATGTGATTGCTCTTTCCAGTGTATGAACAATCACCTTAGAAAATGAAAGGGGAAGGAATGTAGCATTTGATTGGTTGTTGGTCCCAACTGACATAAATGGGTTTATAGATTGTGGGTTCTTCAGTGATTGTTTGTTGAAGTTACTGCTTTTGGGTTTAGCTGTTTTGGAATTATGTTTTAAGATTCGGAACTTTCTGTTCACGGGATTTGCTTATCATAAAAATATTGGTACGATAGTAAGTAGTTGTGTGTCTTTTCCAGTTTTACTGAGGATGTTTATAGCTTAATTGTTGAGGTGAGATAAAGGGGCGACAGTCTTTGTTTAGTCCTGGTGGGGGTGTAAATGAGAGACGATTCAAAGATATATTTACTTTATCTTTATGCTTCAGTGGATTTGGATGATGTCTTTGGTGTCAAATGTCTTGTACGTGGATGAGACGTCATTTCTTCTTGCTATCTAAAAATCTATTCCAATTATAGTGTACATCGCTGGAATGTCACAATAGGAGTAAGGATTTCCCTTCATAAATGGTTATGTTCAAAGTTGAAGAACTCTGTTACTGCATAACTGCAAAGCGTCTTTTTTCTCATCACGTGAGCTCCCATTAACTACCACTAAGTGGTGCATATAATTGTCTTGGTCAATGTCCTGAAATCAACCTTGGCAATGAAGTGTTGGCTATGGAAGGCTTCTATGACCGTGTATTAAGAGATCTCCTATAGATACATGAGAGAAATGTTTTTTTTTTTTCTTTGTGAATTTGTTGAGCTATAGTCTGGGTACTCGATCTACCAGGAGTTGCCATTTATTGGGAAGCTACAATCTCCCCAACATTAACTCTTCACTTAATATATCATAGGCTAGTTAGTCAAGAAGATATTCGTCTATGATCCTTATCTTATTAATCTCATTCATTACTTAAACCATGCATGGACCAAGCGACATGCAATTTCAGTGTGGAGTGGATTAAATGTCATATGGACTAGAGATGTTGCTGGCGTTGATTGGATATGCTTCAGATATTTGTCATTGTTCATGCTGGTGGAAAGGAAGTCTCTCTCGTATAAGGAAAAAAGGACCAGGAAATATATAGATTTCGTTTTGTAGTCTGTTCTCTTGCGTAAGATGATTTTAGGAGATTCTTAAGTTTAAAATTTGGTGGCTTGTCTTTGTGTTAAGCCCTACAGGATTTAAGCTAGGTTCCACAAAATGTCCTCATTTAGATCAACTTGTTCACACTTCACAAAGAACTGACGCTTGATATGTTTGTAGATGACAAATACAGTGTAGTCCTCCCTGAGAAGCTACACACAGGAAAGTGGAATGTGTACAGGTTAGCTATTTTCTGATGAGTTTCTGTATTGGTATAATTTCACACTTGGTTGTCTCATGTGTCTTGTTACTAGTGTTTTGTCATTTAATAACACCTCGCTTTGTCATATTTTGAGCAGGTCTGCTCGGTCCCCACTGCAACTGGTTACTAGATTTCCAAATCATCCTGAGATTGGGACACTGCATGATAACTTTGTGTGAGTTTTTGGTTTCTCGTTGGCATGATTGATTGGAAGTTGTTTTGAGTATCTCCGTTAATATCTTGTAAACCATACAATATTTGTGCAGACATGCAGTTGAAAGTTTTCCAGACTACAAGTACTTGGGTACTCGAGTGCGGGTTGATGGAACTGTGGGAGAGTATGTCACTCGATTAGAAATTATTTTGGCGCAATTCTCAATGCAATTTTCATTTTGGGTCATCTAGAAATAGCCTCTTTGTGTTTTTGACATAGGGGTGTGGTCGCGTATATTTGACCTTGCTTAAGCGGTTAGGTCACTATTTGAAGGACCCCTTGAAGCACTTGGGTAGTGTTGTTAGTTGGTGACCACATCGATGATAATTGTCAATAGAAACTTTATTCATTTAATTTTGTTGATTCTGAAGGTACAAATGGATAACATATGGAGAAGTGAGTACTGCTCGGTCAGCTGTAGGATCTGCCCTTCAGAGCTTTGGACTATCAAGAGTAAGTCTAGTGGCCCCAGTCTTCATTTCTCTCTCTTAAGGATTATGGGTTCCAGAGTGGCGGTGTGAGGCTGAAAATTTACAGGCTCCACTGATTGCATGTTTTTATTACGAAAACAACATTTTCCTGGTGCCTTACTGGGTCTCGCAAATGGCGGGGTAAGGAGAGACTGGAACTAACAAGCACCACTAATTTTACACGTTGTATTAAAAGAACAACATCACCCCAGTGTCCAAAAGGGTCCTGCAAATGAAGGGTGAATGGGTGATGGAGATCAGATGTGGTGATGTACGTAACCTTATCTCTAGGTTAACAACATACATAGGTTGTTTCAAGCATGGTTTTAAATATCACGGTGACCGATTATCAAGGTACATGCAAGTTGTAATTTACCACTTTTTTAGGCTATACTGTCCGCTTTTAGTGAGATAAGGCCGCAACAACCGATACCGCGACTGAGGACACATATTTAATACTATGGTTTTGCGATGACCCATGATTAAAACTACATCGAATGACTTCTTCACATTTAAGTGAAGCACAACCAAATAATTATGAGTCTTTTGGCTCCATTAGAGTTAGAAACATGGTTTATGCGTTGTATTCTTTATGTTTTATTCCATTCAAAACTCTCGTTAAATTTTTAATTACAGTTGTATTCTTTCTTTTTTATTACATTCGAATCTCATGACGGGTTTTATCCCAACCTTAGGACTGCAGTCTGTAGCTTATGCATAAGTCTACTTTTTTGACTGATTTTCAACCTCTTTTGCATGTCTGCAATATTTGTTCCTGACAGGGAATGAGTGTTGGACTCTATTTTGTCAACAGACCAGAATGGATAGTTGTGGATCATGCCTGCACAGCTTATTCATTTATCTCAGTTCCTTTATATGATACACTTGGTATATCCACTCAGCTCTTATACTTTTTTGTAATACCTTCCTTGTTTTGTCAAAGTCCCCCGAGTTCTGAAATTAGCTTGTTTGACTGGCTTCAGGTCCAGATGCCGTAAAATATATAGTGAACCATGCTGACATACAGGCTATTTTTTGTGTACCAACGACATTGAATGCTGTGAGTTTTTCTGATGCGCATGGTCTTTTACTGGCTAAAGAATTTAGGATGTAATTCACTGGCTTTAATAGCGACAAAATTGGAACTAAGGACTGCTATCTTCAGCTTATATTTACCTGAACCCAAGAAAAGCCAAGAAATTTTAGATGAGATCCACGTAAACAGTTTACAGATTTCAAAATAATTTGAAAAAATGAAATTTTAAATGAACAGACTTCGAGGGAAGTAGAAGAGAGGAAATTGTAGCTGAATATTGTTATGATGCTCATAATATTCTCTCTATCCATTTATTTCTAATATAATATAACAATATAACAATATTTCTCTAATAGTATTGAGGTAATTAAATCAAAGGGGTTGGTTGAATTGAGAATAATTGCCATGGGGGTGATTAAGGAAAACACAGAATAATAGCAGGTTGTATAGGCGGTGGATACAGAAAAATTACGATGAGAAGCCTATGCATATTGAGAATCTTGAGACAGTTGCTAACTTCTTGGAGGGAAGAAGTAGAAGTAGAAGTAAAAGCGTGTTTTTGCACGGGAGAGAAAAGGATGGTAAAAAGGGCGAGAATGTACGACAGAGAGATTGTTTGTCCTGTTGTTATTGGTGGTATGTGTTAATGGAGTTCTTGATCATGGTAGTTGATAGCAAGGGTGTCACACTCCCCACATCAAACAATATTTATAACTCTATACCAGACTAATGTAGTAGGGTAAGGAAGTCGATCCACTTGGGATTGGGATTGTGGTATATCGGTTTCGGTTTGGTCTAGTCCAGTCAATCAAATAATGAGCTTCAATATTCTAAGAGCAACTAATCTAATGAAAGCAATAAACAAGCAAAATGAAAGTAGATGTAATAGCTAATTAAGGGAGTTAGGGAGTCGGGTCAATTGCTAGCTCCTAAGACGAGGTAAGCTATCCAACCCACAAAAGGTAACAAGAAAGAGGGTTAGACTCTTTCGACTCGAGCTAACCCTACCAACCCTTGGCCTAATTTCCTAGGTCAAGAAGGTTATCTAAAATAAGGTAAAATAAGGTGTTGACCTCGCAACTTCTTACTCAGTCAAATTTACAATTACCCGGGTCAAATCATCACCATAACCGAATAATTTCACCAAACCCTTTGAAGATTAATTCTGGGTCTTAAAAGTGGTAAACATGGAAGTATAATCATCTGATGGTGGAGTTAACTCAAGAACCTTAATCCCCTTCCCCCTAACCAAAGACTACTCACTAAACATGATATAAACTAAACTAAATAAGTTACCCACTAATGATAATGCAATACTAAACAAGTAAACATGTTTAACATAATAAAGATGAGAACTTGAACTAATTAATCATTAAACTCATAAAAGATAAGAACTTGAAAATAAATAACATAAATAAAGATGAAGAGAGAAATTAATACCAAATTTGGAAGATAAATGTATAAAGGAACTAGATCTAGAAGTTGATTACACAAAGATTAAAACTTGAAACCCAATTTAATTAGCTAATTGATTTCTAATCTAGACTAAAGAGAGGAAAATGAGAGAGAGATCTAAAATAATTTTTGAAATTCTATTCTAATCTAAAGTGAGAATGTCTAAAAATGTGAGTCCCCCCTTTAATTTGGGGGTTTACATTAATAAAGGATTTTTCTAAAATGTGCCCTAAGGACACATGTTAAGATTACTTGAAATGAAAAGTTTTATGATAAATATCTTGGAAAATTGGAATAACAAAGCACTTTTTCAAATTCCAATGACATATTTAATGCAAATCTTTCCATTTAAGTTATCTTAACACGTGTCTTTACTCTTTATGGCACATTTTAGAAAACGGAATTTATTTTCGCAGTACGCTTTTTACTCATTATAGTACTTTTTACACTAAATTTTTCATTTATCTACCCCTGATTAAAAAACATCAAACCTACTCTCTCTACTTCTCTCTATTGTAATCCTTAACTCCTTCAACCACCTTCAAAATTTTCAATTATGAAAAATTAGTCGAGTATAGAGTTGATATTTAATTCATTAATTCATTATTACTAATTTAGTAATTATTACTAATTTAGTAATCCATTATTACTAAAATTGATTTTTTGTATAAATTGGTATCTTTTTTTAATTAGGGTTAATTGGTATGGGAAGATTGGGTATTGATGTACTTAGATATCGCTAGCGACATGAGCAAGTACCGCTTGCGAGAGGGATGACAAATGCGGTTGCCGTTTTGTTTCACAGATTTTAATAATAATGTATTACATTTAAAAAAAATAGCAATCAACCTTGTCATGCCGTCAACCGTTTTGTTTCACAGATTTTAATAATAATGTATTTACATTTAAAAAAAAATAGCAATCAACCAACCTTGTCATGCCGTTGTGCTTGACGGAGTAAATTAATAACTGTGTACTACATTTTAAAAAATAGCACTAAACCTTGTAATGGCCGTACGTATTACAACAATTGACAATACTCCATGTAGTAGTAATGTCTACGTATGCACGCTACCTAGTTGTGCAACCTTATTGCTGGCGACCGTCGGCTGGAAAACCACCCAACCCCACGTCGACAATAGTAATTATATGGTGGGTGAAATTAATGGAGAATGGACGTGTGAAATTAGAGAAAAATAAGAGGGGGAAAATGGGAGGGGAAAATGAGAGGGGTATAATTGTCAATAATGTATTGCGATGAGTAAAATGCGTACTGCGAAAATCAACACCCGAAATTCCGATTTATAAAAGGTGGATCATTAAGGGTAGAATAGTAAATAAATATAAGATAATATAATAATAAAAGGAATAAAGCTAATAAATATCCTAAGATACCCATCCTCCAACAAAGAAATGTTGACTTCAATATCCTCCAAGAGTACGGATGAAATAGGACAAAACACAACCCCGCTCGATCGGGTATAGTTCTGCCCCTTGGCAACAATATTTTGCCCGATTGGCGATTTGATTGACTCCTCTCCTTGCCTCCTTCTTCCTTTCTTATTTACTTCAAACTCAGCCAAGTGTAGCAGCGATGGCGAGGTGATTGAGAACCTGCTGTGGTGGTTCGATCAGTGGCCGTGGCTGAGGACGGTGGTTCCACACCTGGCTTAGGACGAATTGGCGGCTGCCTGGGACAGAATTGGGTGGTGCGAATTGGAGGCTGGTGTTGGGTTCCGCTGAGGCTGCTCGAATTGGTGGCGTCTGGTTGCACAAGTGCTCGAATTGGGCATCGGGATCGAGTGGTCTAGTGCGAGAATTAGAGGGAGAGGAGAGTTGTGTCTCGATTCTGCTGGTGTACAGGAGTAGGGGCTCGGAATCGATGTCGGGTTTGATGGTGAAGGAGAGTCGTGGTGGAGCGAGTGATGAACAAAATAGAGTAATGGGGTGTTGGATGGTGGTGGTCTAAGATGGTGACTGAATTCAATGGTGCTCGAGGTGGTGACGAATCTGACGATTGATGACTTAATTGATGATTTTGGGCTGTTTCATGGAGTATGAAAATGATGAGGATGGTGATTGTCGATGAACGAAATAGAAAGCAATGGTATGGGTTGTGATGGATTTGGTCAAGGTCAATTTTGACCTTGACTTGGTTCACTTGCTCAAGGCTTATTTCCCTTGACCCGCCTTTGCTAGAAATTATAGTCTCTTTTCTTTATCAATATCTCTTCTTCTATTTTTAATCAAAAACCCCAACATATGTAATCGATCATTCTCAAATTCCCCTTTTCTATAAATTAAAATTGCACATTTTGGGGGTCTAATCCTTCACATCCTTCAAGGATGCTCCCAAAAACCACAAGTTATCTCTTATAAGACCATAGCCATCAATCATCTTTCATCAATTATACGAAAAACCATAACTTTACCCATGAACAAAACCCATACATAAACACAACTAATAATTATGATAAAACTAATAATAATTTATTAATTAGTAAATGAGCTATTTATCGATTAAAGCACACAAAATCGAGTCAAATAAATGTATAAATAGGGGCAAAGTCGATACCAATATGTTACTTATCAGTAGTTCTTGAACTTCCCTCCATTTTGACAGTTTTTAGAGGGAAAAAGCAAGAAAGGCGGTGAGTCTGGTGGTGTTAAGGGAGGAAGGAGTTAAAAGTGGTGAGTCAGAGAGAATGGCGCCAGGGTGGAGGTCATGACGCCGCATTGAGTTCTGCGCCCAATTAGGAGAGAAAATGATGATGATTATATTGATGTTCATGATAGTTAAGGTTGATCCAGATGTTAGTGAAGGTGATGAAGCTGGTTAGAAGAGGTAGTCATGGTGGATAACAAATTGGTAAAGGAGACTATGAAGAAGGAGGTCAAGGGAAAGAGAGATATAGGGAAGGGAGTATGACAGTATGTGCATGAGATTGGTTTAGGGCATGGGGTGTGAATTTGGTGGTGCCGAGAGAGGGTAGTTGCTCAGAAACTTGTTATTTTTATTTTATTTTTTGCGGTGAGATACAATTTCCAATCTATCACGATGTTATTTGGCGTGGAGTTGCCATGATTACCCATGGAGAAGGTGAGAGGGTACGTCAATTGGATGAGTTGAGGGAGACACAAGGCTTCACTTGGAGTCGGTTTTATCATAAACAAATAGTTGACCACCTTTCTCTTATGGTATCGGGGTATTGTATTACCCTGATATGGTAGTAGTAGTTCTTGGACCACCCATTCACATTCTTTTTCTTTTCTTCAACACCATCATTTCCCTCTATTTCACCTGGATATCCATTATCCCGTTAATAATAAAAAAATGTTACCACGATCTCATCATATTACAGTAGTTTGAGGAAGTTTCTCTAAAAACACAGCTAAAATAGTTTTACAAGGAAATGAATGGTTTGTTGTTATAAGTAGCGTGTATTACCTGTTTGCACTATTTCCCGCTAATTTGTGTTCTGTTTGTATCATGCAGTTGTTGAGCTTTCTATCAGAGATTCCTACTGTTCGTGTCATTGTGGTAAGCGCTCTCAGAATCTGACATGTTGTAGATCGCAATCTGTTGTTGTGGCATTTTTTTGGAGAATTGCATCAGTTTTCACACTGTGTGTTGCACAGGTAGTTGGAGGGGTGGATGAGCACTTGCCCTCACTTCCTCAGGCATCAGGAGTCACTCTTATATCTTATTCAAAACTATTAAGTCAGGTAACTTCGGTGTGCTTTGCTTACTCTGGACTCTGGTGGGTAACTGATGCTAATCATTAAAAAGATCATCGTGGCTTTATTGAATTAATAATTTTATAGTTCGTCCATTTTTTCATGTTCTTCTCACATTTTTTGGCACCTCCTAAGAAACACAATATAGTATTCAAGATAAGAGCAAGTGGGGAAGGGTTGAAAAACTAATCTAACTTTCGCTTAAACTTACTAACCCGAAGATTTATCATGAAACTACCTATTCGCCACCACAGCCGAATTGACAGCTCCACGTTCATACTAGTGTACTACAACCACCTATGTTGTTTACGATAAGTGGATGCTCCAATTAACCTATCTATTGACCCATGAATCTATCCAGCACCACGTCCGTACTAGCTGTTACCCTGGCCAATTATCTAGTAACCCACACACATACCTACTAGCCTACCTATCAACCCATGAGCCCATCCAACAATCCAGGAACCTACCGAACAATCCATCAACCCACCATCAACATGGAGGTATTGATGGTAGTTTGTGGTTGTTAAAGGTGGTTTGTGGTTGCTTTGGTAGAGGAGTATGAGATGATATTAATGAGTGAGAATGGAGATTGAGGGAGGGTTGTTGGGAGAGAAAAAGAGTTAAAAGAAGGATTGAAGACGGTCATAGTAGAGACTAAGTATGAAATTCAAGGGTATGCCGTGTAATTTCATAAACGTAGGTTGATTACAAAGTTCAAGTGTACGATGTTGGATGTTGAATTTTCCTTGGCGAAATTTTCCTCAATACTCTTGGAAATTCATATTCTTTTAGTACGATCTAAGTAGCTACACTTGAGTTTTTATTTCTTCCTTTTGGGTGCAAAATTTGGAGTAACCTTATGTTAACGTCGGGGGTGATATGTGATACATGTCGTATTTTGATATACAAATATGCAACGATACAAGGCAAAAGAGCGGAGTCTGAACGATACCGTTTATAACACCCAATCGAATCGTGCTAAACGCACTTTCCTTGGAGTATTTCCACCCTATTGCCTTTGCCTTTGGGTTACATGAGGATAAGACGATTCCTTTGTCTTAAAGCAAGAACAAAGAACAAATATACAATAAGAGTTTTTGTTTACTTTGTTACGTCAAAATCAAAATGCAATGCATAAGATAAAAGAATATTTTACATGTCACATATATATATGAATACATATATGCGTACACCATTATGACATCAAAAGGATAAGAATGCATGTTTGGTTTCTTACAAACCAATCATAAAACATGACAACCGTCAAACACATGCTTATCATGCGCACAGGCAACAACAACCCCTATTCCACCCCGATGAAGGTCGAGACCCAATCCAAAATTCTGTAACTTTGCTTCTCAATTTTCGCTAATTTTCGCTAAGTATGATATATACTTTGACCCGAGTATATCACCCCGATAGGGGACGTTATATACTACGACAACACTTTATAAGTTATAAATAATGTCTTTTACACGTGATAAACTCATGTAGCATTTCCTTATCCACTTTAACCACGAACTCGATATATCCGATTATATGTATATGAGCGTAACCTACTCTCCTACTCACATTATATCGATTCCGAGCTCAAACCGATTTTGACTTCAAAACCCGAATGCACTTAAATGCCTTGTGATCATTATCACTAACATTCCTCCCCCATTTAAGTGTATCCCTTTTTTCCAATTAAAAACAACAAAGCAACAAATCTATGCATAAATGAAAGTGTCCCAAGGATTGAACTTCCACATTAGTACATTACACATACATATTCGAGAATAGAACCTTTCAACCCGAGTACATGAAGATTGAAGATAATATACTAAGACTCAAACAAACACTCAAAGTTACAAACTTAACACTATTGACCGGTGTCCATATCCTTTCATGAGAGTATAGGAGGCCAAAGAGGCTACACTTCACACTCATAGGTGAATTCTTTAATCGTCCACCCACAAAATGCACTTTGTCAAAGATTTCATTAAGAAGTCTTATAACTTCAACCTCTTGTCATGCAGGTCATGCACATACCTTTCGGGATTATAATACATGTGCTTCAATCTTTCATAATAAGCCTTCCACATGAAGTTGAGTATCTTATCACAAAGATCTAGATGGACTTTAAACTCATCTCGATATCTGACTTGTTAACCAAGTCCCTAGTTGATCCTTTATGCAAATGATCCATTAGATATAATAGGATCTCATAAAACAACCAAAAATACTCTATCTATGATAGTAAATAAACCGTGTTCTTATAATAACCCGCTGTTGTGATCACTGTAAACACATGACTATAAACTTAGTCAAATTACCATCACTAACATAAATACAAGTGACATCAGTTACAAATTTAAAATAAACTCCTAGATCATTTTACCTAGCTAAATTGCCTCTTTATCGGCTATAGCTAATTGATACTACAACATACGACTCCAATGTCAAATAAACATGTATAGCAAATGCGCTCTTTAGAAGTCCATAAACCAATGGTACCTCCCCAAGCAAGAATACACACTACCATCGTAGAAAAGAATCATCTACATTGGCAATTCAATTTGCATATACTACTTATAAACCAAAGGAAAAACCGGCATAGGACAGTACAAACCATAATTCATATAATTCATGGTTTTCTTATATACTTTCTTACCCGCCTAATATTTTGCCAAAGATGAGTACTAGTTAACTAGAATACCCACTCAACTTTAAACCTGAAAAACAATCAAGCCCTTTTGAAATACCCCGGTCATGACACCACTTTCACCATTCGATAAAAGCATCATACTTGACCTATAGGATCGAGTATTAACCGGAGAATAATAATTATATTATCACCCTTGATCCTAATATACCATTAAACAATCAAACTCTTATTGTAACATGATGATCATATCATGAATGCCATTAACGGACTCTATAGTCCATACTAGCAAATCACTGAGATTTAATATAATTAAGATCATAATCAAGAAATCATCAAGATTATCTATTAGCGATACAAACAAACAACCAATATTGTATAAATCCATGGTTGTCAAAATTGATGCAAAAGAATAATCATGCATCCAAAATCTGAACACTACGAATCAAAGTATCAAGCCAATCAAAGTATATCTTGTACTTCCTCCATTC
>JAOWBH010044196.1:0-15406 GCA_028566215.1 Silene coronaria
ACTGTACAACGATAACCCCACCTTAGGAAGGCCGAGACAACTTTTTGTTGGGGATAGAAGCCAAATTTCACAAGCAATAATAGGTGCATCGGTTTCTACTGGTAAGTAACACTTACAAAGAATCAATTTCTTAGTCTATATGTTTATGTCTGATTTGTCTGGATAATCTGTTGCAGAATATGTGATCAAGAAACGACGAGAACCAAATGAACTAAACAATCAAGTTATTGTTCTCTTTCAAAGGTTGTAGATAATTTTCAAACTAGATCATAGTGGTTGATCTCTATCACGTAAGAGGCTAGATTGTCGTGCGACCAGAAGAAGAACGTGGCTTGAAATATACACTGATCATGTGGAGGCAGTAATTGATGAAAGACGAAGAAAAGAAAGACAAAGAGAAATTGAATCGTGCTCTTCTTCCAACGATAGCTGTAACCTACAGATTTGGTAATTTTTTTTTTTTAAAAAAAAGTCATGCTATATCAGGAGAACGTATATTTCATGAACTTAGCGAATATTATGTTCAGTTGTGAACTAAATAGCTAGTCAAATTCAATAAGCATTTAACTTTTGCATGTAATAACACTAAGTTTCTTAAGTAAGCTTAAAGTCTACTGTCATTGCAAAAACCATTCTAAAAAATGTGTTAGCTTATCCTTCTAAACACTTCAAAGGGTGAAACCCAAAGTAACTATAAAGGCATTTTATACTATATAAGTTGTGTTCAATTCAACCAGACACTGATCTAATGCAGATAAGTGGAGGTCAATAAACTAATGCATAATGAAGGAAAATTAGTGTGCATAACTATCTTCACTATTTGAATAAAAAAACGAAATTTTCAATTTAAACTGTTCATAATATTGCTCATAATAATGTATGTAAATCCTAAACTATTTGGCCTGTAAAATCTAAGCATTCGTTTGGAAAATTAGATTAGAACAAGTAGAAAGTGCACTCATATTACAAATCATAATCATAACAGTTGGATGTTTACAGTAAAAACGATTTAACTCATGAATAAAGGAGTAATCAATTTTAGGATGTTAGCTACTTCAGTTTTATTTAATCCTTAAAAAAGAATCAGGTTCTTGAGATTTAAACTAATGAAAAATGAACAACTACAAAGAAAAACAAAACTTCATGTTACCATTAGACATGATGTCACATTCCTATTTATTAAGCCAAGTTAATGAGGACAATAGCTTCATGCTACATCATAACCATTCTATGCATCTGCTAAACTAAAAGTTACCCCCGTGTCAGAAAACCTATGTGTGTTTTTTAATGATCCATCGAAAGCGTTGTGCCTAGTCTTTCTTCAAGTGGAAAAATCTAAATTTGAAGATCATTTTGATTAAGATGCTGTACGTTATAAGAAACACCAGTTTTTGTAATGTTCAACTATAGTAGTTTTCCTACTACTCTCCTGTATTTCTTAGAAACTTGATATACTTCTTCGTTGTCTATAGAAAGCTTTAATCTTTTTTGCATAGGAAAATGACCAGGTGTACACTCTTCAATATTAGGATCGGTTAAAATGTCCAAGACTTAGTTTTTTTTGGTTTCAGAGTATACCAGTACCATTTATGGATACCCTTAAACCTAAGAACTGTCTTAAATCACTCACATCTCTAGTGGTGAATTTGTTGTGCAAGTTATGTTTTAATACTTTGATATCTTTAAGTGCATCTCTAGTAACTAATACATTATCAACATACACTAATACCACTAAAAATCTGTTGGTAGCACCACCAGTCCTTGTGAATACACTGTAATCATGCTTTGATCGAACAAACTTATGGCTAATCTAAAAATAACACAATTCTAAAATCACCTAAAGATTTATTTAATCTTCAGACTTGATAAGGTTTTGCTGCAGAATACCCATTAAGGTGATTTCATGTATACCTCCTTGTCTAAGGAACCACAAAGAATAGCATTGTTAATGTCAAGTTGATTCAATGGTCACTTCTTTATGGTAGCTACTGCAATTGAATTTCTAACAGTAGTAAATTCCACCACAAGAGTTAAAGTATGTTTATATTTCTTGTTTTTGATTTAATTATAACTCTTAGTAACAAGCCTTGATTTAAACCTGTCAACACTTCCACATGGTTTATATATAATTCTATAAATATATCAACTACCCATGTTAATCACTGTCTTGACACGTCTCGTTCAAAACCATTTTGGTTAGTTTCTCGCAATCACAGTATACCTGAATTTTGAACTGTTATGGGTATCCAAAATCCAATTTGTTATAATTAGCAATCATACAACGTGCTACTACAATAGCTAAAATGAAATATTGGACACTTAAAATCCATTCACATTTGGGTACTGAAAAGAACACAAATTGTCATTAAAGATGAGCATTATCAGTCACAATCTAAAGACAGGATAAATCTACTACCAGTAGCAACATGGTTATAAAAGACAGGTTCATGTTCCATGACATCATTACGAAAGGAATGAACATAATCTTTGTCAAACCTAGTCACGTAATTGATAGTTGGAGCATGTAAAGCATTTGGATGATTGAATGAAGACGGATGAGGACAATGATATCTAGAGTGAAATATTAGGAAATGAATCCTTTGGAGGACAACAATGCTCAGTTATAGGCATCAGAGGTTGGTTTATCTAACAGATTATAACCGACTTATAACAAGCTTGAAAACAAACTAAACAACGAATTTGATAACCGACTTGTAACTAACTAAGTCTATTATCTTGTAAGGGCCATTTATGTGAGTACATCAAAAGAATCGTTTCCGTGGTAGCTGTACTGGTACTAGAGCTGACAAAAAAAGACACGACACGAAAACGCGACACGAACCCGACACGAAATTAACGGGTTTAGGTTGAGGCTTAATGACCCATTTATGTAAGTGGGTCGACACGAACACGATATTTAATTGGGTTGGGTTTGGGTCGAGCTCTCCAGACACGAACCCTACACGAATGACCTGTTTACTAAATTAATCCAAATTTTTCTTGATCCTCCATCACATAAATATACTTAAACTTTCCAATTATGGACGTGACACGAAAACACGACACGAACCCGACACGTAATTAACGGGTTAGGGTTGAGGCTTTATGACCCATTTATATAAGTGGGTCGATACGAACACGGCACGAAATTTATTTGGGTCGGGTTTGGGTTGGAGAGTTTGTGACCCGTTTATATGTGACACGGACACGAACACGAACGCGACACGACCCGATCTGTTTGTCAAGTCTAATTTTGACAGGTCTACTCATGGGTGATGGGTCGTTTTCAGGGTGACTACATAGGTCATGTTGGAGTTGGTGCCACGGTATATAGGTTCTCCCAGATTATTGGGTTCACAATGACACATATTGGTTTGACCAGGCGAACAACCTTACTCTTGAATCTTTATCAAGCTGTCCTCAAAATGGCATGATTTTAAACTAAGTGAATTTGGTGCATGTTAGACATCGGTAATGTAAAGGTGAAAAGTCATTTTTAAAAGTATCCAAAGAATATAATAGTAAGAGACATCTTGGAAGTAGCCCAAGAGTAAATCCATGAGGGTTTAGCCCAAAGCGGATAATATCGTACTATTATACACAGTGGACACATATGCAGCAGAGGCCCAACAGAAGGTATCAACGCTTCCGCACATATGTTTACCAAGCGATAAAGGGATTACCACTCGAAAAAAATGGCATGATTGTGGCAATAATTTGGATAAGGAATGATATTGGTATGAAGATAGTAGTAGTAAGTAAATGTGTACACATTGACCCGGAAGCAGTGGGTCTTCTACTTGGGAGTAGACTAAAGCGTATCCTTTTGATGAGTTGCCAAATTTAAGTTGGTTGTTCAATCTACTGTATCACATGGGCTGATTTGTTTGTCATTTAGGTAAATTAAACTTAATTATCAACTTGTTGCTTAGCATGGACTCATGGAGCGTATGCTATGTTTTCCAGAGATAAAAACATGCTCGAGTGAGTCGAGTCGTTTGTTAATTGTAATTATTCGCTTCATCTACTTAATCGGTTTCTTTCACGTTTTAACTAAAAGCTTAGATTTAAGATATAATGACGAAATAAAAAGGATAGTGATATGGTTGTTAGCATGCTGGTTAAAATAAATAAATAGGATGGCGAGAGTAATTGCGTTCATCATGCAAGCGTTATTAACGCAATTACAGGTAACGACTAACGAGTGAGTTGGAGAAATAGAATGGTTTTAAACCGGTAACCGGTGTGCAATGGCGCAATGCTCATATGGCCAACACTTAACTGATATCATGATTCATGACAATGTATTGGAATATAGTATACTTTGTTGCACATAATCCCCACAATTTTATCCCTACTGTCCATGTGGTTTAAAGTCAAAGAAAACTCTCTTATCATTAATAAATTTGTGTTTCGGCCATAATTTAAAATAGCTAACCTGCGGTCTGATTCAATCAATTTTTACTATAAATATGGATATAAACTTGTATATCAGATAGAACATTGAGAATGGAAGGGAAAGTGATAGCAGTCGTAGTAGTAGCTGGACTTCTTGGTCTAGTCGCGATTGTGCTTGGCTTTGTTGGGGAAGCCACCAGGATTAAGGTACGAGTACATTTTGAGTACAGTAATGTACTCTATAAACACTATAGCTTGATGCTTGATTAATTGTCCCTCTGTCTCAGTCAATGGTAGATAAATGACTGAGACGGAGGGAGTAACTATGACATTAAATTGGTTTGGGTAGCGATGTGTGATGTTTCTTGCATTCAATATTTCATAAAGTTTGTTTGTTTTGTAATGGTGTCGGTGCACTGCAGCCAGACCAGGTTTTGTATTCAACAGACGATGAGTATTGCTATTACCCGGAAACCCCAGCAATGGCACTGGGGATAGTTGCTGCAATCCTCTTGCTGATACATCAAATAGTGATAAGTGTCGGAGCAGGCTGCTTCTGCTGCTCACGGCATCCTTGTCCATCAGACTGCCCCGGGATATGTTCCATCATTTGCTTTGTTTCCTCTTGGTATCTATCTATCCATCCATCTCTATTTTCCTCTTTTTCTCGAGTGTTCCTTTCTTACTTAACTAATACTCCCCGTCACTTGTCTGATGTTTTGATCAATTTTGAAGGGTGTCCTGTATTGTTGCTTTAGCATTTCTGATTACTGCAGCGGAATTCAACAATATGAACTACCTGGTTAGAAACTACAGTACCAACAGCAACCCATGCCCAGTCGCCAAGCCAGGCTACTTTGCAGGGGCTGGAGTGGTCTGCTTTGTCAGTGTCACCCTCAGCTTCATTTCGTACTTTGTCTTGATGTGCAGCCGCAACAAAAGTGTTAGCCAGCTACCTAATGACCGTGGCGTTGCCATGGGACAACCCCAATTGCCTAAAGAACAAGTCTGATGATATGGTATCGGAGTCCAGGAAAACAATGGGTGTCTTTTTTTTCTTATTTGTGATTGTTTTTTTTGGGGTGGTCTTCACATTTATTTGTTGTGAGTTGAAATATGGCTGGAAAATGTTGTTGAATTAGGTTACTGTGAGCTATCTATCAGTTACAAGAGTAATTGTATTTCTAGTTGCTGTTTTGCATCAACTTTAACCGATATATAACCCGTTTTAAGCTATCTCCTTGAACAAAACTCTGCGTAGATACCATCTTTAGAAACGTGATATTCAACTTAGAAAAATCCAGCGCCATTTTCTATCAGGCCCAATGCTCGTACCATCATTCTTCACAATACTAAGAAAATGTCATCTGGCGAGGACTGTCTCACTATATAAACTTATTTGGGTAGCGTTTGATACGGAGTTTGCTGCAACAAGATGGATAAACACCGTGTGCAGTATTACAAGTTGGAACGCGGCCTAGCTAAGAACTAAGGCTTAGATGAGATGAGACCTCAGAGAAGGAAGACTACAAATTATTAGTCTTTGCCTTGGGCAAACTCGAAGTACGAGAAGTGCAGCTAATTTAAAGGAGTCATTTTTTTATCTCTCCAATATCCAAAAGCCAAAAGATATGACATGTATAAAAACCATTAGAACTAGTAGAAGTTAAAAAGTACATTTTAAATTTACATTTTTCGACATCTAATTTTGCTAATTGAATCCTGATCACCGAGCGTTAGTATAATCTCTTATCAAACAAGAGGTAGGTGTTTACTACTTTGTATAGGCTGTACTGAAGCATATACCATATACGGGTATACCCGTCACCAGCTCTCTCGTTATTATAAAGACAATGCAGCCTTGTATTCACTAATCACTGCTGGTGGCCAATGTATTTTGATGTAATCTTGTATGACAAAGAATAACCAAGATATGGACCTATGAAATGGTATACCATTATTGATCCCACATAACAATTTACAGAGAAGCACACAAGAGGGATTTGTCTCCTTGATGCTTAGCAGGTCCAGATGGCGGCCGACCAACCGCCTCAAGTAATCTACTAAATGCAAGTTTCACAGGAATACAGGCTACCGTCTGGGGGCTTGAGTCGATAGGTTTAATCTTGTGATCTAAACCAAGTGAAGACAGATGCTTAGTTTTCTGGTTTGAAGGTAGGTAACCACCTTTCCTCAGAGCCATCTTCTTTCCTTTAGAGACAGAATTACGTACTTTCCCAGATTGATGAAGATGCAGAGTCTCGTCAACATCCATCTGGGGTGAATGACCAGGACGTGGTGTCCTCCTGGCAGTTCTCCACACTGGGGGAACTTTGCCTCTATCAGACTCGTCGCTTGCTGACATAAGAATATCTGTAGACCCGTCTTTGAGGGTCTCAATTTGAATAGGGTGACCTATAATGGCTTTCCCGTTCAACTTGCTCATTAGAGAAACCCAAGGTACCTGCTCACCTTCACGCTTTCCTTGTACTGTGAGTTCTACATCTATCAACATATCACGCCCATTAAACATTGGACTGAAGCAACCCCCTCTTTCTTCCCAATATCTTCGTAAAGGTCTTCCCCATGCTAATTCCCAATCAATTCTATTCCTATTTGGACCCAAATAACTTTGCCTTCTGGCTGCAGCTTCATTCAGCAAGTATCCATGTTGATGGAGGTCAAGATCGTCCTCACTCAAATCAGCATCATTGTCATTATAGTAACTCAGACTCTGATTCAGTGTCCTCCCACTTGTAGGTCTCTTGCCCAGATTACGAACATTTCTTTTCCCTTTCAACTGCCATTTTGAAACCTCTGCACCACTAGCGTTCTGATCAATATAATGAAACTGAGACCTATTGTCAATTGACGGTTCATCAGATTCGTCATTGCTTATACTTTCTTGGCCTGCCTGCATAGTCAATCTATCACATAATCTTGACTGTGCTCGCATGCTAGTGTCAGCATCTGAGAAGACAGTTAACCAACAGGTAAGCAAGTATGTCAGCTAATACAAACAAATCATATTGCGCAAATTACTATCAGAAATCAACCAGTCCAAGTAATTAGCTTTTTAAACGCATATACACTCGTATTTCAGAAAACGTGTAAATAACTCGAAAAAAAAAAAAGATGAACGATGGGTACAAAAGATGCAAATAATGATACAGTACATTAAAAACCGATATTTCAGGACAGAATTTAGAAGAGAATACACATCAGGTCAAAAACCACAAGTACCATCAATAACTCGAAAAAAGAAAGATGAACGGTGGGTACAAAAGATGCAAATAATGATACAGTACATTAAAACCCGATATTGATTGAAGCTATATAATGTGTCCATGAGCTTGAATTACATAATGTGTGTATTTCAGATGCCACTGGCCCATTGATCCCGTTTTGAGAAAAACTTCATTTTGGGTCAAGACAGCAACTAATCAAAACTTAGGCACCCAGAGTGAAAATTATCATAACTTGGGTACAAAAATTGAAATAATACTCAAACTTGAGGTACCTAAATTTTACCGTCTAACAACATTAAAGCTGAATGCTATTAAGATAGCCTCTTGATGCTTTCTCTGAGACAAATGAAAGAAAATAAAGGAATGACATCATAATTCACAAGTCCAGAGAAACTAAAGGCAGCATGAAAAGCCACGAGGTCGGTTGTATGGGTTTTACTTCTTGGGCACTTAACAGTCATGAACCAGGACCCCAAAGTATCAAAATTAAACCTTTAACATCATCTAAATTTGCCAATAGGGTTAACTGAGATACAACACAAAAACATGATGATTTTTATACCACAAAGTATGCTCTCCTAAAACCTACTCATACAAACCAAATCAAATAAGATTCCAAAGCTTTAACTATTGTCCGTTTCAACCTTACATAAAATTAAAACAAGGATAAGGGCCCCGACTAAGCAGCTCAAGTTCTGAATGTGAATAAATGAGCAAATCAACTAAGTATTGTCAACGCTCTACAGCAAAATCCAGTAGTTTTTCTAAACACTTTATAAGACACGTGAAAAATTGCTACCAGACAAAATTTTAAAACCAAATATAGCAGAAAATAACAGAGAGGTCTCTTTTAGAGAGCCTCCTTAAAGATTATTATAAATCAAAGCAAGGTAGAGTAGTTCAGCATACCTGAAAGCAACATCCCCGCCTCCACTCGTGGCTCTACAGAATGAGTCTCTGATGAGTCAGATTCAGTTTCCTCAGATGATCCAGAAAAAGTCTCTTCAACAAAAGTGACATGTTGAGGTAAACGACTATCCACCTCAAGCCGAGGAAAGGACGTTTCCATCTGCCCTTGTGGGCCTTGGTTAGTACTTAATAACTTGGATGATTCAGCTGGTGTGTACACAGCAAAGCGCATTCCATCTCCAGAAAGACCCTTAAGAGACATGTCAGGCTGTAATGATTGATTAGGCAACGCTGTACTAATTTGTCTTACATTAACAAAAGGGTGAAGCCCGTGATGTCGTTTACTATTAGACTCCTCAGCAAAGCTATCGAGCAACCTCTTCCCTTTGCCAATCGAGTTACTGGAATCAGAGTCACTAGAGTTCTTAAAGCAAGGTCCACTACCTGAAACAGCATATGCACTACCATCAATTGCAGTCCGATTTGAATCTTCAGAAGTTGTGGAGTTCAGAATTTTATTCATCGGCTTTGTCTTATATCTCAACTCATGCAAACCCCTTAGTCGAGAGCTCGGAGTAATGGTGTGATCTTCGAAATCAGGATGAATTGCATCTTTAGCTTTCTGCGCAATAAGTGGAGCATGATTTTTCTCCATCAGATTTGATTTACCCAATTTTCTGCCTGGTTGACACAATTCATCGTTGCCTGCTCTTACTGGTGCCACGGGAATTTTTCTTTCCGAGTCTGATGAAATTTCCCTCAATGGCTTAACTAATTTCCCGTACTTTTTTTCATGAAATTGCTTTTCGAGTTCGAGAGCATGGAGAATCGCATCTTCTCTGCGTGCATATTTCTCGCGTTTTTTTGTTGGAAGTCCTTGGGAGGCCTCGGCTCTCTCAATGCAATCGTCAAACTCGCCACATCTAAATGCTTTCACACGCTTGGATTTTTCGAGATTGTACCAATCCCTGAGAGCACATACAGAGTTTTCAAAGTCAAAACCAAGAAGTAGAAATACAGAACAAGAGAGCTGCACCAAACAAGTTTGCTTCAGTCTAAAAATTGCTTGATTTGTTAAAATAGGAAAAATATGAGTCAATGAGTTAAGAAAGATATAAATAAAAATGAAGACAAGGTACCCTCATACAAAAGTTAAGCGACAATCCAATTTAATTGCAAAGAAATTTTCCTAGAAGAGCCATCTCAAAGTAAATGATATTCATCAAGAAATTTTGTAGCGGAAGATCGTCCAGGAGAAGACGTGAATGTTCCTACCCAATCAAAGAACCCAGGAACCAGCCATAAAAGCACCAAAAGTAATTTCCTAAAAATGTTTCCTCTCCTTATTCCAACCTAGCAAACATAGTAAGTTTGAAACTGAACCATCCAAAAGAGTAAACTCAACTTCCCTATCACCTTTATGAATTGTGCTCATAAAGATCAAACAACTTCACAATGCAAAAATGGATGTTAGACATTTTCATAATTGCAACAGGGCATCATTAACTGTACTGCTGTACAAATTAGGGGAAAGCTTGAAAGGCATATTCATGTAAGTAGGAGATCATATTGGTCCGAAAAACAGTTAATTGGCAGTATGATCCATGACAAGATATAAGTCTAAGTGTCTACGAATAGATATCTTCTCTAACACCTCTAGAAGGCTAGAACCTTGTGTTACCCCAACTCGGTGACACAAGTGTCGTCTCTGACACGTGTCGAGCGTCGGTTACGGCTATTTGTGTGAATTTTTCAATTTTTGGTCTAAAGTGAAGTGTCAAAGTGTCGTGTCGATGTCGGACAAGCGACACGGCAACTAAGAAAAGTGTCAAAGTAACATAGCTGGAACCACCTATTAGCAATTTAATTTCTGGCAATGAATAGCTGCATTCATTGCCACAAGTAAAGTGAAATGTCTTACTAAGGGAAGGTACAGCTGCATTCATTGCCACAATAGCTGATTATTAAACCTAACAAGACTAATTTTACCCAAATGTCCTGACCGGTAACCTATCCAAATTGACCAAAATCGACCTGAATTCTAATGGTGACCCTTAACCCTAAATGACCAGATCATAATACACCTCAAACATAACTAAACCCCAACTTGAATGCAAACACACCTGAAATGACTCATAATCGATCAAACACAATCAGTATTAACACGTCTGACTCATTTGCCATGTCAACTGATGAGCCTGCACTGCCTAGAAGGGATAAGGGAGTTGCATTTACGAAGGCATCTCATCCCGTGTAAAAACAAAGGTTGTAAACCTTGAATGCATATGTAATGAAGCCTGCTACTTCACCCGTAAATAAGGGATGCAGCCAGTTTAAAGAGCATATGTAATGTGTCTGCGACAGAGTACAACTCGCGGCACAAAATACACAAGTAATCGCCAAAACTATACTCAACCAACACACCCTCCCACCCAAAATTCCAACATACACAATAAGGTTTCAGGCATCACATTCAGACCGTAAACAAATCACCTATCCAAACATTCAGCAATAACAGTTTCGACATTCTATTTCATCATTAGGATCACATCCAATATACACGCACGGTAAAGAGGGATTGGGGTCATATGCATGCGGCCGTGTCCCTGTCATAAAGGAGCGTGTTCTCGAGACTTTAGGGGTGTTTAATTGAGTGTTTAGGAACGAATTTGATCCATTCTAACGTTTGGTTGGCTTAATTTGGAATGGAGTCAAATCCATGATCGAGTAAATCCATTCCAACCCCATCTAATAAGTTTTCTACTCCATTCCATTAAGGGTGGGATAAATTATCAACCCAAAAAGTACTAACTGTTGTGGGTTCTAGATTTATACAATGCTAACTAGGCAGCCAAGTTGACTTACACCACAGACTCCCCCAATCATTCAGCAACAATATTTTTTAATTTGACGTTCTAAGTCATCATGAGGTTCCCATCCTATCCATGCTCACACTCTAAAGAAGACTAAAGTGGGATTGGGATCATATACGGCCTTGCCCCTGTCATAAAGGAGGTTGATCTCAAAACCTTAAGGGTTGTTTGATTGAGTGTTTTGGAACGGATTAGATCCTCTCATAAACAGAGTCATATTCCTGATGGATATAATCTACAGAGTCATATTCCTGATGGATATAATCTACTCCAACCCTCCAAAATAAGTTTCCAACTCCATTCCGCCTCAAGTACAAACAGTCAAGAGGTTCCAAAACCATACCTCCCTAATATAACATTTTAATCCATTCTACTCCAACGCTTTAAAACAGATGACCCATTAATAAGTAACACATTCCATTATTCCAACATTTTTCATAAACTGTTATCTTTCGAAAAATAGGCTACCAACTTGGCTAAATCACAAACTCCCCTTTCCGCTGACCGCCACCCCGGCCAATGTACCATCTTAAACTTTACTCATCACATTTCACAAATTAAACAACATAAAAAAAGGGTAAAAAGACGAGAACTTAGAAGAAAAAGACGAAAAAAGAACATACACACTGGCGTCTTCGCGGCCGAGAAGTTTAACAGGAGTACCAGATCGAGGAGACATAAGATGAGAAGCAGAAAGGTCTTGAGGTCCAAGTATTCTACCAGGCCACCACGAACCGTTTCGCCTTCGTACCCACACTATCGATCCCGCACCGGTATCCACCACCGCCGCGCCTTCTCCTCCTCCGCCTCCGCCTCCGCCTCCGCCGCCGCCTACTCCTCCACTCTCCGCCGAGCTCACCACCTCCATCTCCACCCTCTCTCTTCCCTACTCTCTCAAACTCTACCAAAAATCACTGTTTAACAGCTCTACAAAAGGTGATTTTAACCGCGCTCAAGGTAAATATCTATAGGTTGAAAATGGCGGAGTAAATTTTTCTATTTACTGTTCCGTGTAAAAGGAGATGGAGAAAAAAATGGGGGTTAGTTTTAGTTGAAGAAGAAGCGATCAACCGCCGGCGAAGAGAAGTGAGAAGCGGAATGATGCGAGAGAGATCAAAGAGACGACATTGAAGAATGATGTTGAGTATCCGATTGGAATTAATAAAATTAGGGTTTCCATTCAAAGGGGCTTAATTTCTTTCCCTTTCTATAACTCATTGTAAAACCTGTTTGTGTCGTATGAGACGATCTTACACTAAGGTGTAAACTCGGAGTATTAATTTGATTATCCCGTGTTCTTTGGTGCATTTATTATGTACTATATACTCGTATTATGTATGTAAGCCTAAAAAAAGTAAAGAGTGGATCATCTGTAGCCTGTAAGTGTGTTTTAGATAATTCGATGTACTTCGTATTCATCTATTTATGATTTAGGAGATGTAAATGTATAATGGATAGTTATTCTCGGGTAAAGTAGAAGATTCGTGCCTTAACTTATTTATTCGTTATTGTTGTTTATTAGATCCTTGACTAAAGTGTGTATATTTGTCATTTTATCGGTTTTGGTGAAATCTTTAAGTTTTGGATGAGATTGTTCAAGTTTTGGAGTTATAACATTTACACGGTAATTATGGAGTGTTTCAATTATGTACAAATAATCTAAATTATGTATAAATCATCTTTACTCCTTAAAAATTTAAAGGACATCAACAGAAGCTGAAAAGATATAACAAACCGTCACTTATATCACATAAGCTAATTTGTAACTCGATGGGAATCTGGATATCTTAATAAGGGGTGACAGTGTTTGTTTATAACTAAGGAATTTAACCTCAATTGCAACCTCGTCTGCTTGATAGCAACTTATATTAGATGATCATGCTTTAACAGAAATTGGACAAGGAAAGATTGATAGAATAGAAATCTCTGAAAAAATGCATACCCGTAACGTAACTCAGCAGATAAATTTCATAGTCCGTTTTAGGGATTGGCGACTTACCCATTTAGTGACTTTGGCATTGTACGTTTTTAAAATAGGCACTATCTTGTCGGATGAATTCAATAATAGACATTCCAGCCTTCCTTCTACTTTCAGGGCCTATCCGAAAGAGAATCCAATACTTCTTGGTCGCGAATATCTGAATGAATAGGATGAACCGCCCCGTGGATATCTTTGCTTCGGCACAAAACAATTAAAATTAGGCTCGGTCAACTAGAATGTGTATTATCCATATAGGGTATTTTATTTCGACTTTATTTAGTTATTCAGTCAAACCAACGATTCGGAATCATTGATCTTTGCATACTTTATGATTAATGGCATGCATTCATATCAATCTATATGCAAACCGTTAAGATATCAATGAATTCATTGATTGGGCTCTAATACTCCGATCATAAGTAAGTTTATTTAAACTTTTGCTCGAACACGGTATGATGATGATTATTCTATCGTCGCTTTTTCAAGTAATGAGTGCACCTTTTTCTCATCGACTTAATTAATGGTTATACTTCTACCTTAATACGCCCCCTTATTCTACTTTATAATGAATTATCTTTTCGTTAGGATGATGTTTGAGCACAAACGACGTCCAAATATATACCCTCGTAATATTATCTTGGTTGCTTGTACACCCCATAATTTTCCATGAGATTTAGTGTAACACTCCAATTTACTAAGGATCCTTTAGCAAGACCTTCCACAGTAAACACGGGTGCTACCATCTCGGTTGCCCGAGGTAGCTAGTACATATCAAAAGGGACAATAATGAAACATTTATTAAAAGATAAATACAGTTTAAGCTATTACAAAGTGTCAAAATCGAAATACAACTCCAAACCAAAAGTGTGATGAAGAATGACAACTGTCAAAGACTCAACGAAAGCTAAATAAGTGACAACACCAGGTGAAATCACATCCTCACCCGCGGCTAAGCTCAAACATGCTCACCTGCTAAATTCATTGCTCACCATTCGTCGGCAATATCGAGTGGATGACAGCAAAATACAATAAAAGAAATGACACAAGTCACAAACAATTCCACAAGGTCAGTATACTATTCAACACAATGTAACATCACAAAGAAATCACTACATAATCAAACTGATCTCAATCATCCCCAAACTCAAAGAACCAGTGTCTAAGCCGCAGCTCGGACACGCCTACTCACCGCAGCGAGTAGCACTGCCGGAGTACTCATTGCAACAAGTAATCCACCCCTGCCGATGGGAGACCGCAACCTAGCCACCAAAATTCCCGATCATCGCAACGAGCAATAGCCAAATCATTAATGTGCACGTTCCCCTTGTGACGGGAGCCACAAGAGGCGATACATAGGGGTGAAGACTATCTCCTCGACAATGGCTTCACAATCAATCTCAACAACAGTACCAACATCATAATCATATCATGATCACAATTATCATAATCACGTAATACACATCATATAGCATACTGAGTAGGAAAACCCTACCTTTTAACAGTACTCCAATCACAGGCAAACAATCATTGATCCTTCACCAATTCATCACCTACATAACATAATTATGTATCTGAGTTTTTTCCCAAATTCCAAACTTATCAAGGGTTTCCAAACCGATTTTCAAAAGCTGACATAATCCATCGCATAAAAAGTAATGATTCATAAAAGAAGTTTAAAATATCATTTTTAGGAAATTCCAAATCTTATTGTCATCTATATTCTTCAAAGATGATGTTTGAAAAGGGCCTTGAAGTGAATCAACATCAAAGCTAGGGTTTCGGAACATTTTCCACCACACAATCAGATTCGCGGATTTTTCGGCGACAGGTTCATAAATAAATCACCCATGACAGACCACATGGAATTTTTCAGTACGAAATTTGACAGGCATAGACTAAGCTTGGAATAAACATGAGTCTCTTCACAAACTTTTCGAAACCAAAGACTTTAAGATAACGAAAACAATCGAACAAGACAACCCAATGAATCTGTAAAT
>JAOWBH010044307.1:0-15402 GCA_028566215.1 Silene coronaria
GTATTACGCCTTCATGCTTAAACATGAGCATTGAGTTAATGAATTCTAGGGTAAGGGCTTGATATGTAAATTCACGCATATTGAACAAGGTTCCCATTTCCATACCGATAAAAAAGCTTTGGGTTTCTTCGAAAATGCCAAGCTTTGTAAAGTAGAATGACAGGCAAATTTGGTAAGTATTACCTTCTTCTTTTTGAGTCGAGAGAAAGCTTATCTATGTGCTTCAGAAATAAAGGTCACCTCGAGAAAAACCTCTAATTGGTCGTTTTACGGCGCAACAACCGCAACTTTATTCCCGGTTTCTTGTATCACCATAATCCCTTTTGAGGTGAGTGTCTTTTGCCTCTTGGTGATAGTAGGTGCCTTGGGTGCATGAGCTTTCCCTTTTCCTTTTGTTTTTGCAATGTCTCCTTCCCTTGATGTTTTGTCTCCAAACTTGATAAATTGAATGAGTTAGCCTAGAACAATGCTCTATTTTCACTTTCAAGGACTAATTGGGCATAAATCAAACCCACAATTAAAGAATCCCCAAATTAATTTAAAGAACCCTTATGTTTTGGATTTGGGTGATTTTTGATGCTTAAAAGGCTAATTTGTTAAATATAAGTTTAGGAATTTGTCAAATTTGAGTTTTTGGACCCATTTGTGATGATTTAATTTTATGGCGACTGGAGTGAGTTTGGTGAAAATAAAATGGTGTTTGAGGGAGAAAGGAGGTTATTTTTTGTGTTTAATGTAGGTGAATAGAAGGAGTAAATGAGTCAGTTGTTTTAAGCTTTGTCTCGGACGAGTCACAGCTTGACTCGGACAAGTTGGGCTGTCTCGGACGAGTTGTAGGTCGTCTCAGGCGGGATTAGAGGCAGGATTTTGAAGTTTTAAGAAGGCCTTTGTCTTGGATGTGACATCCACTATCTCGGACGGGGCAGAGTATCTCGGCAGGACATCCATTGTCTCGCCTGTGATTGCTCACATGACCTACTTCTTTTCTGAGCTGGTCTTGTCTCGGGCGAGATAAGTGAGGTCTCAGGCGAGACCTCCAAATCTTTTAGAATTTTGTCTCTTTTTCCGTTTCTCTTCACTTTCTTCATTTTTTCTTTCCAAGTTGGATGTTTTGATGACGGCTTTCGGGCCGATTCATCCCCACACTTGGTCTTTGCTCTCTACACAATTGACAAACATATTAAAATTCCCTCCCTTACTCGTTCTCATGAAAAAAAATAATGTTACAAAGGCACAATTAAACGAGTACAAATGGAAATACAAGTGAAGGAGTTAGACCGTTGTACAATTGATGGTTTAGAGAGGACTCCATCAAAATCTCATTATTTTTCATGATTGTGGGGAAGAGCTAGGACGTTGTTAATGTTGCTCAATATCCCATGAAAGAAACCAAAAGTCCGCTTGCTCTCAATGTATAGATCCCACAAAGTATTGGGCAAACTCTCCTCATCTCTTGCCAAAAGTTCCCTATTGAAGAACTGAAAATGATATGGACTTAGCAATTGTTGACGGAGGCTACTTAACATAACATTTCCAATATAAGGGTTGTACTACCTCTCAAATTCATCATGCCAAAGCCCGTTGACTGGCTCTAAGCTCCCTTCCATAGGATACACATCTTGGTTGAACACAATCATAACTTTTGAATCATAATTGTTCCAAGTTGAGCTTCCAAAGCTCTCATCATTCATGTTACATGCATCGTCAAAGTTTTTGACAAGAGTTTCTCATTCTGATTTATCACATTGCTCTTTCTCACCTTAACTCGAGGTTCCAACAAGAAATCAAAGTTCATCAAGGCTTGGTGCCCTCACAGTCTTGACCAAGTTAAAGGTCACTTTCTTATCTCCTACCTCCAAAGTCAACATTCCATTCTTCACATCGATTACTGCTCTGGCGGTGTGTAGAAATCGTCTTCCAAGAATTATTGGTATACTAGAGTCTTCCGTCATATCCACTATCACAAAATATACCGGGATAAAGAATTTTCCCACTCTTACCGACACATCCTCTAGAACTCTCAAGGGTCTTTTTATTGAACCATCCGCCATTTGAAGTGTCATACTCATACATTTGAGTTCTCCCATTCCTATCTTTTCACACACGGAATATGGCATAACATTAACACTTACTCCTAGGTCACATAGAGCTTTGCTTATTTGTATGTCGTCAATTGTGCATGTAATAAAGAAGCTTCTCGGATCTTTTAACTTTGTTGTTGAAGTACCTTGAAGGATTGCACTATTGGTGTCGGTGAACGCAATAGTCTTCATAACTCCGATTGATCTTTTCTTGGTGAGTA
The DNA here is from genome assembly GCA_028566215.1 of Silene coronaria. Classification (NCBI taxonomy): domain Eukaryota; kingdom Viridiplantae; phylum Streptophyta; class Magnoliopsida; order Caryophyllales; family Caryophyllaceae; genus Silene; species Silene coronaria. Next base: position 2,303 of record JAOWBH010044307.1, read on the forward strand.
TATCTTTCATGTATTTGGCATAGGCTAGAACGTGAGTAGTAAATTTCGTGAAAGGAATAGAAACTTCCAAATTTTTCACGATCTCCATGAATTTTCCCAATTGCTTGTCCAATTTTTGTGTTGGGTGGCGACTAGGGAAGGGTATCTTTAGCATGATAGGTTCCTCTTCTCCCTTTCCCTTATCTTCCAACCTTATTTTCTTTGAGGTGTCAACTTCATCATTTGTGGTGCTTCTCACCGCATCTTCTTTTCTTGAATTTTCTGTGTTCAACCCATGTTTTTCCAACACTTTGTCCAATAGACTTTGCTCCTTTATAGCCTCACCAACAACAACATTGTCTTCACTAGGCATCATCGGACTCTCATATTCTTTTCCGCATCGGAATATTTGTGTCTCAAGCATTTTGTTATGAGCTAAGATGTTTTTTATTGTGATATCTTTGGTTATGTTTTTGCATTTGGGTGAAAAAGTCTTACTAGTTTCTTTACATTTGAATGACCGCCTTTTGTATGTCAAATGATGAGTCATGATTCAATGGTGGTTGGCTTGGTATATTTTGGAATTGTTGGTTTTGAAAGTTATATTGATTATGATTTTGGTTTTGTGGTCTTTGGAAATGTTGGTTGTTTTGAGCTTGGTTTTGGTTTCTCATTGGTGGAGGCACATAGTTTTGTTGTTGTGGGTTTTGGACATTTGGACTTTAATAGGAGAAATTCGGATGGAACTTGGTGTTTTCATTATAGAAGTTAGAGTATATGGGGTTCCTTGTCAATAGTCTTGAAAAGCATTGACTTGTTCTAGGCTACCTCAACACTCATGAGCCTCATGTCCAAACGGTCTGCAACTCTCACATATCCTACCAGGAATTGTAGGTGTCATTGTCATAGAATTCACTTGGTGCATGAATCCTTGATTTAAAGAAGTAGAGGCTTGTCTCTCTTACGATATGGCCTCCTTGAACTTGATATTCATGGTATCCATCTGAGTATTAAGTTGTGTTGCAAACTCGGCACTCAATTGAGTAATGGCATCCACATCATGCTTTCCTCCTCTATGAGCTTTTCGAGGACGACTATATTGGAAATTGTGATTGGTCATCTCCTTAATTCTTGTCCATGTTTGGTTATCATCAACCTCCGTAAATAAGCCGTTAGAACCCATGTTCAACACATTCCTTGAGTCTTCAAAAAGTCCATTCCAAAATTGTTGGACTAGAAACCATTCACTAAGGCCATGGTGAGTATATGAACGACAAATGGATTTAAATCTCTCCCATGCCTCGTAAAGTGTTTCCTCATCTCTTTGCTTGAAACCCGTGATTTGAGCACGAAGGAGATTCGTCTTCTCCGGAGAATAGAACTTCTTACAGAACGGCAAGGCTAACTTCTTCAAAGAGTCGATACCAAGTTAAGCTTTGTTCAAATTCTTCAACCATTGCTTTGCCACTCCAATTAGCGAAAATGGGAATAAGACTCATCTAATTTGGTCTTGAGTGATTCCCGTTTGAGTAATAGCTTCACAATAATCACAAAAAGTCTCCATGTGAAGATAAAGATCTTCACTTACCATTCCTCCAAATTGAATCCTCTCAACAAGTTGAATGAAAATGGTTTTAGCTATGAAATTTTCGGTTAAATGAGCGGGTATTGGTGTACCATTTGGGAGTGTATCTTTCGTTGGAACGTACGGGGAAAATAATTTAGGCATTTTGAGTTGATTGTTTGGTTGGGTTATTGGGATTGTGTGTATGTTTTGGTTGATCTCTCCCTTTTTTGCAAAAGGATTAGTGAACTCCACACTCTCTATACCAACTTTCACAACATTGTTTCCACGAGATTGTTTTGTTCCTCCGTAGTTGAAGTAGATGTCGACCCACTTTCAATGTTTCTAAAAGCTCTTCGAATTTCTCTTAATGTCTTTTGGATCTCCAGGTCGATAGGAAGTTGTTGCCCTTGGATTAATCTCCAAGACATACACAACAAAAACTTTGAAAAAGAATAGAAATGTCTTAAGTAACGGAGTTCCCTAAGACAACCAAAAGCACAACTAAAGCAAACAACAAGCAAGCAAATCGAAAATTACAGAAATGTCGATCCATGGGATGCATCTACGAGAATGCGATTAAGTAAGCAATAAATGTGTCAATGGTCACAAGTAACTTGGATTTGTCAAAAGAGTTAATCTAAACTACTCAACAAAAGACAAGAAACAAGTAAATAAATGAACAAGAGATTAACAAATGATAATATCGATCAGGGAAACAAACTAAGGTGCTTGGGTTCATATGGTCGCTTAAGATAAGGTAAAATGTCAAGTTTCATACAAGTGATTGGGTTATTATTGGACTACGGACCAAAGTCTCTTGATCTAATGGCCCTACCTAGGTTGAGCCAGGGTAGCTCCCCGTATGCCCATCCAACCTACCAACATAGCGCACGGTTTAACATAACTAAGGCTCTCGATCTTATAGAAGTGTTGAACAAATATAGAGATTCATAAAAGTTTTCTCAAATAAGCATTTCATCAAATATCTTATTTGCACTAGTTGGATCATATTAAGAACCAAAACACAAGTATAAGACTCAAACATCAAAGATAAAACCCTTAATCAAACCCATACTCCCACATTAACCCTAACTAAAGCACTACTCACTACTCATAATCATATTCATAACAACAAGACTAACAACAAAGCAATAAAGGTTAAACATGAATAATGAAAGATTAAAAAAGGATTAAAGTGAGATTAGAAATTATACCAACATAAGTAAGCAAATAGATGGAAATAAATGAATAACAATAGAAGAAATCCTTGAATAAATGAAGACCTTTCCACCAAATCTTGCATAAACCCAAATAAGTCTTCAATTACAAGTTAGATCTAAGACAAATTAAGGAGTAATAATTAAACTAATAATAAAGGATTAAGGAATTAATTTAGATACAATTAAGATGATAATACTAGATGGAAGCTAGAATCATCCTTCTATAAATCTATTGCATAATGGGGGTATTTATAGTAATATGATTAGGTTAAACTAGGTTTTAGGGAAAGATTAGAGTGGCGGCGGATCTGGGGCTGAGCTCGAGCGAGACGAGGTGTAGCTCGGGCGAGTTGGTCTGTCTCGACGGAGACAATTTTTTTCTTGGACGAGACATGGGTCTTCTGGGTGCTCTAGCTTGAGCGAGACATGGTTTGTCTCAGACGAGACCTTGTCCAGCCAAGCCCTTGCTCTTCTCTTCTTCTTTGTTTCTCTTTATTGGTCAACGGTGTCGGTATCATTACCGTTTGCATGCTTGGTTGCTGTGAACATCCACTTAGCTTCTATTAGTCTCAAATACGTGCGTTTTCCGCTCCTTTGACTTGTTTTCTACCAAAGGCATAAAATATCATAGAAACCGAAATAGAAAGTTAAAGACTAGTGAAATGACCCTAATAAGCATAATTAACATGCAAAATGAGGCTAGTTATGGGGTATAAAATGCGTAAATTATGACCACATCATATATGTTGAGATTATATCACGTATCAAGTCCCATGTCACTTCCTTGGTCTAAACCTATGTTTACATTACATAAAAGCATTTTAATTTAGCTAATTTTGAAAATCCGATGTTTATGCCGACAATTTTGGGTCTTGACTATTCACAAAAAGTTGTAGAGTTTTGTCTTAGCTTTCCAATGTCACCAATATCACCTCAATCCGAGTGTTGTAGAGAAAGTTACGCAGAAAATACGATAGACCGCCCAGAGAGAAAACACAGCAGCAACAACTCCTTTTCTTTAGAACGCAGCACCTGCTACGCCCCTTCCCCAAGGTAACATTTTCCAATGGCAAGATCCGCATCTACGCGCTTGCTTGGAGAAGAGGCAATCTTTCCATATTTCTATTCTAAAACATACCTCGTGATTAGAATAAATAGAGGTCTCCGCCTTTCATAATTTTTACGCGAGTGTCCGCCCTTCTCTTCTCTCGTTGCATTATAAGACCACGTGTTATTACTTTGACATTTACTATTTTGATCTACTCAGTCACGTTAACCCGAATCATTTTAGGTACCTGTGTAGCATGACCGACCAAATTTGACCACTACACATCTTATTCAATTTTTTTAAATCAATTTTCATTAATCTTTTCTTGATTAACTCAAGGGTATCTTCAATTTACATTAAATCTAGTCGAGTTACCACTAAAACGCCGTTTTAGTTAAATCTTGTGACATTAACATGTATGTTAGGGGTGTAAAATCCCATTTTTATCTTATTATTATTATTATTATTATTATTATTATTATTATTATTATTATTATTATTATTATTATTATTATTATTATTATTATCTTTGTTTACATTTGTATGCCATATAATGCCAAACCATCTTTTAATTATTTAATAAAATAAATTTTCAAAATGGAATTAAGCAAATAGCCCTAGTTAGACGCCGAGTGGAAACGCATCAAGTGATGCACCTTGTAGAAGGATCGCAACATCTGTTGCGCCCTTTCTAAAGGGCTGCTTTGATCACTTGTTCGTCTTTTCCCGTCTTTGTTTGCGTGCCTAATTGTTTGTCGATCCAACGATTTTCTAGATCCAATGAAGATTAAGTTTTTATTCTTTTATTTTCTAAATCTTGTTTTTTTTTTATATACTTTTAATCTTAATCAAATCCAGTTGGTTTAGATCGCTAATAATTAATGTTAGTCGGTTTATCTCATCTTTTATCATCAAATCCGAATTTGGGTGGCTTGTAATTAATATCTAGTCTCTTGAATCCAAACAATGTAAATTAATTATTTATACAATTTTTGTATATAATTCAAGTTCAAATCTTTTAATCCAATTTTCATTTATTTCCTTATTTAATTTATTTCCATATTTCTTTGATTTCCATATTCCATTAACTTCTTTATTTCTTTCATTTTCTTATTTTCTTTTCTCTTATTCCTTTTCTTTTATTGTTATTTTTAAGTCCCGTCTTTGGCGTTTATGAGATTTACATTCTTCTTGTATATTTTTAATACATATTTTATATTGTTTTATTCATTTGTATGTCTTTTCACATGTAATGAATCCTATATTTCTACTCCGACCATTAAGTACTATTTTCTTAATTCACCGACTTAGTTAATAATTCATATGTTAGGTTTAACACAATGTTTGTTTCATTCATGCATTTAATCGACAGTATATCTAGTATAAACGACGTTCCCAATCATTAGTAGCGGCCGCTATCGAGGTGGGCGGGATTAGGTGTCCGATTAAAGAACTTCGTAATACGTACCCTCACCCCTTACTTGGAATCTCTATGAACATCTATGTTCGCGGGCATTGCGAGAGTCATTCTAGACATGGAATGCTAAGAGTGACGAATTCTTGGTGACTATGTCTCTACATTGTGTCTTGACATGATAAAGAATATTCGAACGGTTTCCAATTTTCAATAATAAATTGGTGGCGACTCCTCAAATGCAGACTTCATCAAACCTTTCACTGGTTTCAAAGCCTCTCAAATCGGTAACAACCCATGACGTGCTTTATTTACAAACTTCCGTAGGATAAGTACCGCCGCCTTAAACACACAACGCGCAGATGACTTGGTCCACAACAATATGCATGGAAAAGCTTTGCCAGTTAATTGAAATGAAAAGTGGTGGAGGAAATTGGAAGTGTTTTCCGACGAGTAAAGGCGGGCTTAGTTTGACACACTTATTATTCTCCGATGATATCTTTTTATTTGGAGAGGCTTCGATTTCTCAAGCTCAAATTATTGATAAATGCTTCAGTGAATTTTGTAATGCTTCGGGTCAAAAAGTTAGTCAAAATAAATCAAAGTTTATTTCTCGTCTAATTTTGATGATGAGATTATGGAAGCGATTTCAACTGAGTTAGGTATTGAAAGAACTGAAGACTTGGGTGTTTACCTTAGTATCCCAACGATCAATGGGCGGGTTACAAAGACTACTTGTAATACCCCAAATTTTTAGTTAAGGTCAAAGGTCAAGTCAACGGTAAAATGCGTTTTATTAAATAATATCGGTGAGGATTAAGTTATAAGACGGAACGAAAAAAAATAATAAAATGAACAGAGGGATAAGGGGAATGAAGGTGTTTTCTAGTGTAGGTTAATAGTACTAGATATTTTAATATAGTAATAGAAATATTATATGGTGACTTCCTAGAAACTTCCTATATCTACCAACTCTATATAAACTCCAACCACCCTTCACATAATTCCTTATTGCTCACCAAAAATTCACATAAATCTGAGAGGGAGATTAAGAGAGAAAAAAAAGGCTAGAGAAGAGATTTATTAACCCATCTTTCCATCTTAAAATCTAAAGGTATGTTTTATAAAACCCTCTTATAAATAATTATTCATGATTTAGCACCGTTGAACATGACCCGTTGACCGAGACCTGACCGCTGTTGACCAGGCCGTGGTGGTAGTTTGAACACTAGAGTGACGACCGTGTGGTGGTGTAGATACCCACGTATCTGTGGAATCCCAACAAACACCCGATAATTATCGGACTGCAACATGTCTCGGAATCGCAGCGTCTAATCGACATTTAATAGGACAAGCGCGTCGAAAAGTAAAAACCGATTTCGAAAATGAAAATCTTTTCAAAAGATTTTAAAGAAAACTAGAATGATTTATGCACGACGTCGACGTCAGAATGACACTAATTAGAGTAAAATCCGACCCCGGCCAAAAATCGACTCAAAATTCAAGACCCGACTCAACCGTGTTCGAAAATCGAGTCCAACAAAAAAACCCACCCCAAATAACATCCAAATCCTAGGTTCACACGGTTTTCAGGTATATACCCTAAAACATGTCCAACAAAATCTGGGATAGAACAAAAGAGAAGATTTACATTTACAAAAAGGACAGAACATGCCTTTCTGTCGCCAGCATAGTCGCGCCCTTATGGGTTTCTCATAGGCCACGTCGCCAAAAACCACCACAAGCAACCAACACCACACAATCTTCTATAAATACTAGACTGAGTAGAGTGTACTCGTCCGAGTACGAGCGTACTCGACCGAGTAAGTTGCACTCAGTCGAGTGGTGGGACGCTCGGCTGAGTGATTGAGCACTCGACCAAGGGGACTTATGTCAAACGCATTTATGTTTTGATGGGATCTCACTTCTCCAAATCCTAAATCATTTTTCCCTTTTTCTCTAAGCCTCCAAACACCCTCCTCTCTCGAAAACCCTTCCTAGACTTCTCCCTTGGTGTGTGAGCATAGATTTGATGATGGTGCACCTTTCCCCTTTTTCTTTCACCTTGTAAGTCAAGATCTATCTTTTCTCTTTATTTTTATATAACCCTAATTTTTGAGGGTTTTTATGGTAATATTAATTAGTGATTATTATGAGTAATACAAGCAATTAGAGGGTAGTAATAAGGCAATTTGTATATCAAGATTGCATAGAAGGTATTTTGATAGTAATTATATAGTTATGTAGGATGAGACGGTCTTATGAGACGGGTTCGGGTTTGTCTCGGACTTGCTTCTGGAGATTGCTAAAAGGTAGGATTTTCCTACTCGGTTTCAATAATATGAGTGTTATATGCCTTGCATTGTCGTTAGAATTGCATTATAACATGATATAGAGTAAATGAGTATTTGTATCGTATTAGGGTGGGAATTATATTATAAAATGATGGAGGGGAATTGTTATTAGTCTAATGTTATTAGTCAAAGTGCATTAAAACATATTCATGGTAATTATGATTAATCTCACATGATTAGTGAAGGGTATTATCACATGAGTATGAGTACGGGTTGGTATATGTATTCTTGGCATGTTGTAACTCATTGTTCCCATGATGATTTCATACTTGACATATTGTGTTGCATGTTGTGTTACATGTGGTTGATGGTGGGGATTGGAGGCGGTGATGGAGTGGTGGCGACATGGTTGTTGAGGAGATGTAAGTCGGTTTGGGAGACCGTCTTACGCTTGGGTCAACTATTAGAGTTTTTCATCTCTTATAGGGATGTTCACATTAATGGCTTGAGTATAGAGGGATTCATGTTGCGTCACGATGTCTGGCAGGGGTTCGGGTAGGACCCTGACTGGGTACCACATGCGTGTTCCGAGTACCTTTTACGAACTGCAATTTGGATGTTTGCTGATGGTGCTGCGGGGCTGTCACTGGGTTTTGGGTACCGTGGGTGTATCCCTGGTACCGGTATGTCGGTGGTGGTTAATGGAGAATTGTGACTCATATGTGCATCATTGCATTTCATGTTCATGTTCATGTATTTTCCGTATATATTGATGTGGCGTTTGTGGCTATTTGTAATCTGCCACATATTCTAGCGGTGGCCTGCGTTGATCCACATGATATTTCCGATCATATAGGGAGCAGTTTGATGTATAGGTTAGGATTGGATACGATCGGGATTTGGGCGGCTGCGCTACATAAATTGGAATCGAGTATATGATCATGGTAGATGTACTAGATGGTAGTCAAGTTGTTATGATTATCTTATGGCATAATGGTACGATTGTTTTATATTATGGCATAATGGTATGATTATTGATTATTGTTATAACTATAAAATTATTGTATCCTAATGATATTGATATGATAATGGATCGGAGGTGGAGTTTATTATGGCATGTATTGCAAATCAGATAGGCCAGGAGCAGCTGTGGTTGTAAACCTACGATGGATATGTCAGACACTGGGTATTGAAGGTCCATGGTCCTCAGATTGTTTAGTCGACCAGGTAAGGTGAAGACCGGGGTTTTCTAGTGCCATTGAGATGCGTGTTTCACGTTTGTGTGTGTGTGTGCGTGTCCATGTGGGTGACCATGAGCCATGTGGAGTTGGGTGTTGTAGTGGTGTTGCTGTTGATCATATTATTCATTAGAGGATTGTTATATTATCTTCTTTATGCTGTTTAGTTTTCTACTCAACCTTTGGTTGACGTGTTTTTGTTGTTATGTCAAATAAATTTTTCACCTACTTTAATTAAAGGTGGCCTGTTATAAACCGTTTAATATTTTCAGCTAAATGGGGAGCAGATTATAATATACAAGTGATATAGTAGTTGTCATTGGATGCTGGGATTAAGACAGACGCATGAGATGATGGATTATTCTAGAGTCTAGTTTATCACATAGATTAGCTTATCACTTTTACTATTTAATCTGCCGTTGCTTTGTAATAAATACTTCACATTTATTCTTCTGGGAAATTATGTAATAAAACCTTTGAGGTTATTCGTTATATTTAACATAAAGTACTTTGGTTTGTTATTAGATGGTAATAGTCTTAGTTATCTGGGAATGTCTTACTAAAGGCTTCTGGATAAATGTGGGTGTTACAAAGCGGTATCAGAGTGAAAGATTCTAAGGCCTGAAACAATTTAATTTAATGAACTTAGGAAGTGTCAAATAAAATGAACCCCGGGTGGGAACTATTATGATCCCCTTTTTAATCCGGTTAGGGAGACGTCTTTAATTCGGGTTATGTGCCTTCTTGTTTTGAACCGGTCACTGCGGGGGAGGTTAAGATAATGGGTTAGTTAGTGTGGATGTTGTACCTTAAGGGTATGTATATTTCGAAATTGTGAGATTACTAATCCTACTTGCAGGATGTGAAATAAAGGTAATAAATTCTGAGGTGAATAAGAAGGAAGGAGGCCGTGTAGAAGGAGATGAATGTGATGGATTCATCTATTTGAGCATGTGTTAAATTGTGGCATGAACTATTGGTGAGATTTTCTTATCATATGATAAATGGCATGATTAAAAGAAGCATGAATTATATAAACATGTTAAGCATTTGGTGAATTTAAATGAGATTTTATTTGCATTATATGCATAAAATCACATGTCTAGAGATATGCTGAACGTGTTGCCTGAACCTATGCGTAGATTTATGACAGTAAATGTTTTAGAGACTATGATTTGAATAATGGGAATTTATATCGTTCAAAAGAAGTAGTAGGACGCGGCTTGGTCGTGAGTGACCAAGGGAGGCGCATTCATGCATGGTTGGCCGAGCAAAAGCCAGTAAGATCAATCACATTTTCTTTTGCATGCAGGAATGTTATCATATACCTTATTCCTAAATTTTTTTAAGCTAAAAATATGTTTCCCTTCTTTATTCTTAAATAGAAGCAAACATGCCTCCAAAGAAATGTACACCTGTAACCATGTCTGTTGAAAAGAATGAGAGACTGCTGGAAATGAATGCGTTGTTGACTAAAGCTTTGAAAAATGTGAATAAGAGATATGAAGTGGTGATGGATCCATGTAAGATGCATTCAACAATTACTTGTTATAAGCCAATAAAGTATAAGGCAGTAGGTGAACCATCATTGCCGGGGGAGTGGTGCAGGGAGTTTGACAACATCTTTAATTCGATAAACTGTTCTGCGAAGTTACGAGTGGATCAGGCTACATTCTATTTGAGGGGAAAGATAGGTTTATGGTGGACCAGGAATAAGGAGACTACCAGAGAGGCCTTCACGCTGAGTGATGAACCATTTGTGCCATGGAAGAATTTAAAGAATATACTCTGGGATACATTTGTACCTGAGCACATTCGGAGTAAGATGAGGTCCCAATTTGAGACTTTCCAGATGATGGAAGAGATAACAGTAGAGGATTACCATAATAAGTTTATGGAAGTCATAATATGTGTGTGATTTGAATTATGGTAATGAAATCTTGGCAGTAAAGTTTGAGAAGGGGTTATCTATTGAAATGAAGAAGAGGCTTACAACTGGGGTGCCAACGAATGTGGAGGAGGTATACTAGAGAGCGGGTCATGCATAGAAAATTGCTGATATGTTGAGTGATCACAAGAAGAAGTAGGGAGAGAAGAGGAAATCGGAGATGATGTGTGAAGGAGTATGGGGTAGCAAGAAGTAAAACAACAACCAGTTCGGGTCTTATACTTTAGGAGGATCGGGCTATAGGGGTGGTTTTAGCCAGGGCTCTAAGGGGCGTGATCTACCTCGGCCTCGGTGCTACGACTATGGTAAATATGGTCACAAGGCAATTAAATGTATAACCACGGCTAGAATCGGAATGGTGGATATAACAATGGTAAACAAGGAGGGCACCGCACACCAGCGCCCAGTTGTGGAAGCAACCGATATTTAGGACTGATGAGCAATCAGAGGAGCAACAACAACTACAACCGCTACAGTAATTCGAACTGTTTCAATAACAATGGCTATTGGAATGGATCGTTTAAGAAGCGGAATAAAGGAGGATACCACCAGAGTGCAGCGAAGACTTTAGGTGAATCGGCCTCTACTATGCAAAAGGGAGCTAAGATTAATGGCAAGTTGTTTATGATGGGAAAGGAAGATGATGTGGGGGAGGCTCACGTGGTTTCGGGTACTTTTCTTGTCAACTTTAAACATACTTATATATTATTTGACTAGGGAGCTACCCACTCGTTTATTTCTAGTGAGCCTACTAATACCTTAGGCTTGGATAATTTGATGTTATAAGGGATGATGTTGAGATACATTCAGGGGAGTCGGTGAGTTGAGAGAAAGTGTATAAGGGTGTGAATATTTTAATTGGGAAGGTTTTATTTCCTATAGAATTGATTGAATTTCCTTTTGGTGGTATTGAGGTGATCTTGGTGATGGATTGGTTGGGAAAGAATAGTCTTAATATATTGTTATCAAAAGAAACTATCCTTGAAGGGGCCCAAGGCATTGAGGGTGTCTTATAAGGAATTTATGGTGAAACCCAAGGTAAAAGTTATTTTAACTGTTACCCTAAAGTCGTGTCTGAGGAAGTGAGGTCAATTGAAATTGTGTAATGTAGGGGACACGCGGCCCGAGGTGACAGGCGCGAAGAGCATTGAGGTTGTGCGAGATTTTCAGGATGTCTTTCCCTGAGCAGATTCCAGGATTACCACCTCGGAGGAAGATAGATTTTAGTATTGAGTTAAAACCCGGGGCTAGACTTATTTCTAAAGCACCTTTTAGGATGAGGCCAAAAGAGTTGGAGGAATTAAAGAAATAGTTGAAGGAGCTGTTGGATAAGGGTTATGTAAAACCGAGTGTATCACTTTGGGGAGCACCTGTGTTATTTTTAAGGAAGAAGGATGGGAGCAGAAGGTTGTGTATTGACTATATGGAGTTGAATAATGTGACTGTAAAGAATAGATACCTTTTGCCCAGGATTGATGATTTGTTTGACCAATTAAGTGGGACAGAAGTGTTTTCTAAAATTGATTTGAGGTCGGGATACCATCACTTGAGGATTAAGGAGGAGGATATTCCAAGGACTACCTCTAGAACGAGGTATGGGCATTATGAGTTTGTTGTGATGCCATTTGGGTTAACTAATGCACCTGCTGTATTTATGGATTTGATGAATAGAGTGTTAAGTCCCTATTTGGATCAGTTTATGGTGGTTTTTATTGATGATATTTTGGTCAACTAGAAAATAAAGAGGAGTAAGAGAAGCATTTGAGGATTGTATTGCAGACTTTAAGAGATAATATCTTTATGCTAAGTTGAGTAAATGTGAGTTTTGGGTGGAGAAGGTTGGATTTATAGGTCATGTGGTGTCTAAGGGGGAGTATCTGTCGATCCAAGTAAGATTGATTTTGTTTCTAAGTGGTAGAGGCCGAAGAATGTGGGTGATATTAGGAGTTTTTTGGGGCTGGCTGGCTATTATAGGAGATTTTGGAAGGACTTCTTTAAGATATGTAAGCCTTTAACTCCTTTGATGAGAAAGGAGAATAGGTTTAAGTGGGATGAGAGCTGTGTGAAGGCATTTCTAACTTGAAAGGAGCGCTTGACAACAACTCCAATCCTAGCTTTACTGGAAGAGAGTGAGGATTTTGAGGTATATACCGATACATCGAAGAATGGGTTAGGATGAGTGTTGATGCAGAGAGGGAAAGTGATTGCTTATGCTTCGAGGTAGTTGAATCATTGTGAGGAGAATTACCCTACTCATGATTTGGAGTTGGGGGCTGTGGTATATGCTTTGAAACTATGGAGACATTACCTGTACAGGGCTACATTAAAATTATTTTCTGGTCATAAGATTCTTAAGTATATATATATATATATATATATATATATATATATA
>JAOWBH010044418.1:0-15402 GCA_028566215.1 Silene coronaria
CAAACTAAGATATTTGTATTCTCCATGTAACGGATTATTAACAACCAATTAATGGATAATAATGTTCACCATTGGATATGAGCTCTAACGATGATCTTGATTGTCAAATATCGTTTTAGACGACGTAAAATTCGTAGTACTATTTTAATGTATCTTGATATAGATACACAAAATTAGTTATTAGGTACAACAAAATTGATCTAAGATACATTGATATATAAACCAGATACACTAATTTCATTTAGCACCAACATTGATGAATCTTATGATGGTGACGGAGAAAGCAAAGATGATGACGAGGAGGCGATATCTTGGGGTGTGACGTGTCTGTTGCCACTACGGATCGTCATTTCGACTGACGAGGGTGTTGGTGCCACTTAAATGTTATGGCGTCCGGTGAGGATATTGTCGGAGCTCCGGTAGCAGGAGAGTGGATTTTTGGGATGCGTGAAAGAGGGTGATCAGCGAGGTGAGAGAACGAAAATGAAGATGATCGGATCCGGCATAAAACTGAACTTGATGATGGCTAACCTCCTCGCCGCCGGTCAGGGATTTGTCGTTGGTAGTCAGAGAGCCGTCGACGGCGGTCGGGGAAGAGTCAGGGACTGTTGGTGGATGTAGCATGTTTGGGTTTGTTGATAATTTGGGTGGGTTAAGGGAGGGTTAAATGTTTGGGCTGGGCTGTGTAAATCTCAAAATGATGGGAGAGTTGCGTTTAAATGAATTGGTAGGTGTTTTGTTCTCACCGTTCGATGATTGCAAGCAAGTCCCTAAACCTAACTATTGGACTTGCTCTAATTAGTTTCGTTAAAAAAATTATTTGAAAAAATTATAAAATGAAATCATTATTAGTTTTGTGATTAAGAAATATTTTCATTAAAATCCACATTTCATAGTTTTGCTCAATTCTATTGATTAGTATAACGTTTAATTTTTTTCACAAATCAAATACGATGACAAAAATATGAAAAACTAATACACTAAAAGATAAAAACTCTTTTCAAACTAGTAACGGATACGGTGAGGTTTGGTTGTTGAAGAGAAGCGGAAATATAATATTAGTAAAAACTTTCCAAAAACAAAAATATGGAGAAAAATCTAAACCATTTTAGGAAATATGGAAGAAAAACTTAAATGTGAGGGAATATATGAGAGTATCCCCTTATAATTTACCCTGATGGGCCTGGAAGAATAGGATGAAACGTAAAAGTATCGAATAAGAAGAGAGCACGTCATCTTGAAACACTTCATGTTCCAATCAGCTAGTTAGATGGTTCCAAGTTATTATTATTAATTAATAATTAATAGTATAGTATTGAATACTAATACTAATATTGCGTTACCCCCCAATATTCAATTCCTACCCTCTCCTCTCTCCATCTAAATCTTCTGCGAGATATCCTCGTCGGAGAAATCATCGAGAAGAGAGGAGGGAGACGTAAGTAATTAATTAAGGATAAAAAAGCCATGATTTGGTGCAAATCAATAGTAATATTATTAATAGTAATAATAACAATAGGGTTGATAGAAGTATCGGAATCCCTGAGATTCGATCTACAATCAGGAAACACGAAATGCATATCAGAAGACGTGAAGAGCAATTCTATGAGCGTGGGTAAATATCACGTTGTGAATCCCAATGAAGGAACTCCTTTGCCTGATACCCACAAGCTCACCGTTCGTGTTACGTCGCCTTACGGGAGTAATTATCATTCCGCTGATAAGGTGGAGTCTGGACAATACGCTTTTACAGCGGTTGAAGCCGGTGATTACATGGCCTGCTTTTGGAGTGAAGATCATAATCCACCTACCACCGTCACTGTTGATTTTGATTGGAAGACTGGTGTTGCTGCTAAGGATTGGGCTACTGTTGCTAAAAAGGGCTCCATCGATGTAAGTTTTCTTATTTTTTTTATTTATTTATTACCACAATCCCCCGTTACTACTTACTACTATCCTATACTGATGATAAAATACAAAGTATGTTTCAGTAGTCTAGATTATTATGAGTTGAATCACGTAGTTATCTTGAATTACCATATCCATTGCCAATTATTCATGCTCATTAGCATATAGTTTGCGGGACCCATTTGGGTATTGTTGTTGTTGTTGTTGTTAGTTTGCGGGAGCCATTGACATCTTCCTTATTTTTGTTATTTGAGGGTAAAAGCTGCTTTAAATCCCATTCACCTTCTTTATGAATGAGGGCTGAGGAAACAAAAATCAAGGAAAAAATATTGAACTAGAGATTGTATGTGACTTATGTTATGGGAATTATGAGGTCTCATAGGGTGAGGAAATCCCGCCCAAGAGTTACTCTTATACGCAAGGGATTATGGCAAATGCATTACGATAAGTTGTTGAGTAGGACGATGTCTTCTGTCTTGATAAGTAGGAATGACGGGAAGGATTTTAGTGCCTAACAGGACTGTGCTACCAACAAAAAAGATTACTTCTCAGTTTTTCTAACAGGGTCAAATCTGCGCAAGTATTTGGGCTAGTACACATACGAAGATGAAGCTATTATTCTCATATAAGAATATTTCTGAGTAGTATTTCGATTTAGGATAGCATAGATTACGGAAGTCTGGTTTGCGAGCTTGCCTCTCAGCGCTGCTGCTTTGCTTTGTAGGCTTTAGAGAAAAAGTCCCTCGTGTGCCAGTAGATTGAATACCAGGCTGTCTTGATGGCAGCGAATACCGGCGACTTATTAACATTAAAGGGATTTCCCAAAATTCATGCTTTACCTAAGCCACAGTTCGATACCTTTTCTATAGGCTAGATCGAGGGCGAAGGGTTTGGACCTGTATGTTTCCCCGTGCCCCCCTTAAAAGCCCATTACTTAATAAGGATTTGTTAGGTTGCTTCACGATTTTTATACGGGGTATATTATTATATTTTTTGTTACCAAACAAACTGAAAGTATGTATTTCTTTTGACCAGGTTATGGAGCTGGAGTTGAAGAAACTGTTGGATACAATAAACTCCATTCATGAAGAAATGTTTTATCTTCGTGATAGGTGAACTTTCTCTTTCTCACAGTAAAATGAGATGCGACATTTGTAGACCACCGTTATTAGCTCTCTAACAAAAATTATTTCTAAGTTGTGTTATTGTCGGTGTTGCTTTCAGAGAAGAAGAGATGCAAGCTTTGAACAGATCAACCAACTCTACAATGTATTGGCTCAGCTCCCTTTCCCTGTTTATTTGCTTGTCAGTGGCGGGCTTGCAAGTATGGCACTTAAAGAGCTTTTTTGTGCGAAAAAAGCTACTTTGAAATAGATCAACCTCTGAAGAGTTTTCACCTTTTGTACTGTAAAATTCATGAGCCTTACTCCAAGTGAAATGTCTTCGGATAGTCAATCGACATTAACTTATCTGTTGTACTGAAGTTTCTGACAAACTTCTAGCTCCCTGGTTTTTGAAAATTTCTCAGTCTTCATTGTACTGTCAAAAGCTATATTAGAGAGTTGAGTTTTGCTATATATATATGAAGAATCGCTGAAGTGTCCTACCATATTGAGTGTCAATTTTTAGACGGAACGTGAGATGTGTGGAAGATTAAAAACAATAATCTGAATTCATGTTTCTTAGGTGCTAGAACAACACTCCGGACTCCAGAGTCACAATAGGCACTCACCAATTTGATGAAAAAGACCAGAACCAAGAGAAAAAAATCACGTCTAACTTATGCACCACTGATTTTTTACTAGTTTAAAACACGTGCAAATAAATACACAGTAAATATAACTTTTTATTTTTAATACTGTAAGATATTTAATTAATGGTGTTGATTTTCGCAGTATATATTTTACTCATTAGTAATGAGTAAAATATTACAGTACATTTTTGACTATTATACCAGTCATTTTTCTCTCATTTCCCTCTCATCTCTCTCCTCTCTTAATTCCCGTCGCCTCCCATTTCCCCCTCCGCTTACGACCGCCATAAACCGTCGTAATCGCCGCAAAATTCAACCACTGTCATTCACTGCTCTATCACCACCATAGAAATCACCCTGTACCCTAATCGTCAACCATCACCGTCCTAAAAAAAAAGATAATTTTGTGCGTAGGTGGATGGAGGCAGTCGAGTTCGTTTTCTGGCGGAAGAGGGAGTGAGAGTACAGTGCGGTACCGTCAAAGGGCGAGCATGTCGGCAGAGGGTGAGTTAATTGGAGAAGGGAGAGGGTCCGATTGAGAAGACTATTATGCACAATTGGGAGGGTAAGGTTGGTACGGCGAGAAAGGGATGGTGGCGTGGCGTCAGGCCGGCCGGTACCCTATGTTGGGGCCTAAGGGTGGGGGTGTGCAGTGGTGGATTGTGGTTGGTCTTGGTGGTGGGGGTGGATGGGTACTTGAGAGTAGTACTGTATTGCGTGTGTTGTGTTTTTATTTATTTATTATGGCAACAGATTTGTTCATACAGAGCAAAACACTTCCCACAACACAAACTTGAAATGATATATTTCCAAACCAGTAAGTACATCATTTACAACAATTACAAAGGGCACTTGGCCGAGAGTCTATTGAACAAGAATAATGCCCCTTTACTGTGTAAAAGGGTTTCAAAATTTCAGTACACAACCAGACATAAACCGATCCCTCAAGGTCGTGCAGGCCAGAATATGCAAGTCCTAGCTAAATATCCAAATATCCGAATTACAATATTGTCGAAATAACAAGAACCAACACAGTTTTCAAATCTTTCATATATACAAAGATTAGGGATTAGTGACAATCAGGCTTGAAAGAGTGCCTTGTCCCACAATGTGGTCAATGAAGCAGACATACATCTCATGAAGAAAAGAAGTGCCAGTTATGATCTCCTAGAAGATGTTCCTTTATTTTCTCAAGTCTCTTAAGTATGTCCAAGAAAGAAGGCCTCTCATTCGTATCAGCAGCCCAGCACTGTTCAACTAACCTGTAATTGAGTGAACATTCATAGGCGGTGATTCGGTGTTACGTAAAATGTTGAGTGACTTTGTTTATTCATTCCTCAATTAATAAGATTTAACCAGGATCCAGCATCTATAAGCTTTGTAACAATAGGTTCACTTAGAGTACTATCCCAACTTAATTTAATGGGCTAGAAAATTCAGCACTAGAAAAGTAAAAAGAACCAAGTACCAGTATTTTTGTGTGCAAACAGGGTCAAAAATCTTGGAATAGTGAAGTGAACATCCAACTTACTCTTTTAGTTCAGGGATAAATCCTTTGGATCCAAAGTTAGGCCGACGACCCTCTGATACACATTTTGCCGCCTCGTATGCTTCATAAGCCGCCATTGGAGGAGCTCCCTCGAGCATCTGAGAAGTTACAAACAATGATGAAGAAACCTGAACTGAATGACTAATTTAGCACTTAAGAATCACGATCTAAACTCACCTCATATAATATCATGGCGAAAGAGAAAACGTCAACTTTTTTGTCATATCTACGATGCCTAAAGACTTCAGGAGCCATATAACGGTCTGCTTTCACACACAAAAAAAAAAAAAAAAAAACGCGTCCAACTAAAATGATTACAGGTACACAACAGGATATCATTCGGTTCGAAGCAAGATGGCTACTTACAGCTTCCAGTTTCACCAGTCATCTTGTATACATCATGAGCATGTTGAACCCTAATGAGCTTGCTAAGTCCAAAGTCTCCAACTTTTAAGTGGTCTGGATTTGAGTTTACTAAAAGGACATTCCTGATAACAATGCCAAAGTCATCCAGTTGTCAAACAAAATGGGTGCCAGAAACATCTATCCAAAGCTGAAACATTTGAATACAAATATGCTACACGCAACATGTTAGATTGTTGCAACTCTAGATTCCTCGCCTCTTGAAGAGTATTTAAGCCCTTCAAAAAACTTATTAAGAAAAAAGAAGAAGTTAACTAGGCACTAACCTTGGTTTAAGATCTCGATGGATGATGACATTTGGCTCAGTATGAAGATAGGCCATTCCTCTGACAAACAAAAATCAGGCGCATGATTTATCGGATTAGACACGTTGAAGTCGAAAAGGTCTTTGGAGTGAACTGGCAGAGTAAAAGACTAATCATGCAATCAGTTTCACCATTGAGCCACATGAGAAATAACACCAGTGACACATAGTTAAGAGAAGGGTGACTAACGAAGCCATAATTTATTCACGCATATATACATCAACCACCGAGCTTTACTTGCATCTGTCACCTAGGAAAAGAAAGCTAAAGGCTTCAGCAGTACTCCAAGTCTACAACCTTGCCCACTTACCAGTAAAGGCACTCAATACCAACTATCCGATCTTTGCAGTCACTAGCAGATAATTCGCTTGTACATCTTGTTATAAATAATCTTTAATATCATTTTGCAGCGACTGAACATAATTCTCAACCATGATCTAATAAATTAGCGTAACAGAACCACATTTAACAACAAGATACCTTGCAATATCCATCGCAAAATTTACTGCCATCGCAGGACTAAGAGCTCCTTTTTCCTTGAGATATTGATGTAGATCACCCTATCATAGAAATAAGGATACTCGTAAGAATATTGAATAATGTTCACATGCAAACTATTTTTGATGGAGAGAACCAAAATTCAGCTGAATGTGCAATCACACTTTACCCCTCGTAAAAACTCAGTGATCAACATCAAAGGCTTCTTCTCTGTAGCAGCTCCAAGAAATTGAACAATATTAGGGTGACGAAGCTTCACCAGCAAATTGACTTCATGTCTGAAATCCTGACTAAAGAATAAATATTGTAAACATAATCAGCTGATATTTTACACATGTTCACAAAACAATCTGTAGTTATTTACATCGCTTGCTGATCCATGAAACTAGAGAACTATTAACAAAATCACAAAGATAATCCCAATTTAAGATGCCACAAGAGCACTATATCATTATCTCTTAAGAATAAAGCTTCGGAATCTCAATAACTCTAAGTATTTGCTCTCATACATTATACTTTCATACATTACCCTATGTTTGGATGAAAGTGTTTGATGGGAAAGGGAGGGCGGAAATTTCCTTTGTTGGGTTATCAAAATGAATGAAGTCAAAGACAAGTTATTCTTTGGTTCTGGTTTATAATGGAGTAAAGCAAATTTCCTTGCCTCCTGTATTTATATTCAAATGCACCCTAAGAAAGGTATGCTTTATATTTATACAAATGTCTTCTAATTGTTTATTGGACACCTCTTACATGTAACCTAAAAACAAGGTTATTTCCCAGGGTTTATATTTCCACTTTTAACTGCCACGTGGGAATTTCGCCCACATCCGGCCCCAGTTCAGGCCTAGGCCTTGTTCTGGTTAGTACAATTAGTCTAGCACCTTTTTGTTTAGGGCTTACTTAGGAGAGGGTAAGCGGGAGATGCTATCCGCGCACTCTTAGCTATTTCACAGGCTGCCTAGCAGGGGCGTGGTTATCTTAAGTGGATTCTATCTTTTGTAGTAGATGCCGAACCTGCTGCTCTATTGACAAAACACCAATGAGTAATCACTACTATTAAAAGTTGTATTCTGAAAGCTAATGGGATTGGAGCTCCTGCTATTAAATGTACCTAAAAGCGTGATGG
Organism: Silene coronaria; assembly: GCA_028566215.1. Taxonomy (NCBI): domain Eukaryota; kingdom Viridiplantae; phylum Streptophyta; class Magnoliopsida; order Caryophyllales; family Caryophyllaceae; genus Silene; species Silene coronaria. The sequence continues at coordinate 7,566 of JAOWBH010044418.1, forward strand.
GAAATGCTATACTAAGGCTATCTTAAGGCTATAGTTGATAAAATTATAGTATCATAATAGTATGAACCATGCTTCATTTGCAGGATGGTCTTACATAACCAACTTATCATCTGATAGAGATGGAAGTATGCGTTTGACTGCAACTGGAGTTCCTCGCCAATGTACCTTCAAAATTTCACCAAATGACCCCTGCAAAGATTGGGTATCACCAAAGCCATATATTAAAAGAAATAGTCCAACAACTGTCCGGACAAAAATTAGACACTTCAGACACAAACACAGAATACAGCAGCCGAGCAAATCGCATGATTGAAAGACGAAATCAACAAGACTGCACAAACAATCAGCTAGTTGGAACGATCAGATGATTAATTGCTTCTCGTGAGTAACTTAATCACACCAAAGGCCCCAACCATTTATTTACTTTGCCTTTTCAAAAAACTCTTAGCACGATATTTGCTCGTCATGGAGGTTAAAATCATTAAACCCATATGTTTCCTATTCTACCATTATTTTGATCACACTATGATTTGATGAGGGACATAGAAGAATTAACAGTTCAGAAAAACATAATTTCTTATCAGAAATTACTAGGAATACGTATCATACCTTTCCAATCATTGCCGAGCTTGAAAAGTCCAGCTCAGATGGATTTATTTCCCAATCATCTTTGTTTGAAAGAGGAGGGGGCACGGCTTTTGGTTCAAAATGGCTTCCATTTTGCCCCTGCAAAGAGAAAAAGTTATTCAGAATATACGCAAAAGTTATACCAATACGATGCATACACAGACATATCAGAAATACTAACTAAAATTAAGTTGTATGTAGCAGCGTACGAGAACACATTTACACACGTTAAGGTTCAAGGCCATTCCTCGGGCCACATATGGAAGTGCCAATCTCTCAGAACTTCATCATATTTTCTGGATTATTAGTTTTTGAAGTCAATGAGGTGGGCAAATATCGTGCAAAAGACAACCAAGCCACATTCTGACAGTTGACAAATTCATACTATATTGTTTGAAAAGTCACAAGCTCAAAGATGACGAAAAATTGACACTGAATCGAATCAATGAATGGCTGAATACTTAAACAATACCATATTCTTAAAGGTTCATCATATTCTCTACTGCCTGCAACTACACTTTTTCACCTGCTAGTTGTACTTTCCTTTGACAGTCATTTCGGGGGATATTAGTGTACCCAAGTCTCTAACCAACACAAATGAATACATCAGATTACCTTATCCCTTATGGCCTCTGGTAAATGACAATGCAGAGCAGTCACAAACTTTTAGAGTTCAACAACTCAATCAGGTGTGTCACGCAAATCTAAATTATTTATGTCAATGAAGCTGCAATGTCTAGAATGAAAAAAATAATATACATGAAAACAGGCCTAACGATCATTTCTAAAGGAAAAACAACACATTACACCCTCAGGACTTGTTTGGATGGATGGAATTGGAGGGAAAGGGAGGGATACAAATTCCCTTTTTTGCTTAGCAAATAGGAGGGTTCAAGACAAATCAAAAACCTTCAATCATAGGAAACATGTGAACGGAAACCTCCCTTGCGTCTTTCCCCCTCCCCTCCCTTTCTCTTCCTTCCATCCCCTTCCCTGCTCAGATGTTATCAAAACACAAACATTAACGAGAAAGATGAGTAGAAGACTACAAGCTCATTAAAATGAAAGTAACATGGTCCATGTGATTGATGACAAACACAGCATACTGAGCAACTTATCAAGTATGAGACAGCACCAATACATACTCCAAAGTAAAAATATGAATCAAAAAGTCAAGAGATAATAAAACAAAGTTGACCAAAGACAGTGCTTCAGTCACGAATAACTTACGTAAGACAAGCCGCCACATGACTTTAATAGTTCAATCATTTCATGTTTTTTTGCTCCTTCTGCGTCAGCTAGAGGCTGTCAGATAGTGAAGGAACACCATATTACAGTGCAATTCAGCTGGTCTATGAACCAGTAGCAACGCAAGAACAGCATGAACACAATAATTACCCTTACCCGTACATAAAAGGCAAATAAGGCCGAATTTTTTTTTGTTTTAATGTTATTACCAAACTACATATTGTTTTGGCACTCACTTGAAACTATTTCTCACCAATGGTGGATCTACGTCATCATTTTTTGAGATTGAGGAAAGCGCTTTGGAATTTTCTTTTTCTCTTTCTTTCAAAACATCACATAGGCCGATAGGTGCTACTTGAAGTGATGGCTTTACCCTCAAATCTCAAAAAATGATGACGTAGACCCATTAGCGATGCCGATAACTAGTTTCACATGAGGGCCAAAATGATCAATAGTCTAGTAAATAACATTAAAAACAAAAGAAGAACTCTAAAAGCCTTACACATGTTGTCAAGATACTCAAAACTATACCCAAACTACGATTAGTACGATAAGATGCGTGTGAGATCCCGACACTATTTTGTGCTTTCTTCAGTCACCTTCCTCCATGTTTTTTTTTCTACCCCTTGTTATTTGATTATTAGTTCCCCAATCTTAAGATTCGTAAGTGGGACTTCAATTGATTTCCTCTTCACCATGCTAAACCACCTTTAACATAACCGATACTTCATCATCAAATTATTTGGAACGGTTTTCTTTGAAAACTGGAGCATTCAAGTTAGCAAAAATGTAGTCATATTTTTTTCTTTTTTTTTGGGAAAATGTATTCATAGTCAAATGATATCCAATACAACCAATTCATGCAATATAAGCAAACTCTACTCAGAGACATCAACCTAACTAAGACTGTCTTACCAAACCTTAACATGCCCAGAATTAGTCTTAAGATTACACAGCCCAATTCTCATACTCACTTCAACCTTAATGATCTTGCAAATGACTCCTCGCATAAGTAATATACCATCCAATCTGCTACGGTTTCTGCACTGCCACACATAATACATCAAACAAGCCACCCCTACTGCAACAATCTTCTTCTGTAGTACAGATCTCATCCTTGCCCGCAGCCACCAGTTGATCACTTCTTGTTCAGGTATGGCAACCTGAAGCCACTCTGCCACCAGCAATGCACATCTTCTACTGAACCCACATTGGAAGAACAAGTGCTCATGATTTTCCTCTTTGATTCCACAAAGATAACAAACATTCGACTGACAAATATTAATTCTCATCAATCTGCCCTGGGTTAGAGGCCTCCTTTGAGCAATCAGCCACACAAAGAAGAAATGTTCAGGAAAGAGCAACTTATTCAGAACCCAAGGAAACCAGGATACCTCATGACCTTCATCCACCAACCAGGAATATCACAACCTGATGCTATACTCCTGCCCTGTTTGTCTCAGACCTTATCAAACATATGTTGCTTTAATTGGTTCTTCACCTGACATAATTTTCTCCAGGCCCAACTAGACCCCGTGCTTGGCTCATAATCCCTCCAAGTTTTGTCTTTTAAAAAATTGCATGGATCCAACAAAGTGCGCCAACCCAAAGGTGATCAGCTTTTAGTTCAATCCAGTGATCCACCATACATATTTGCCAATGGCTGCAACATTCCATTGGGCAAGCTTCTTCAAACCCAGACCTCCCCTTCTTCTTGACTTGCACATATTCTCTCATACAACTAGAGCAGGGCTTTCCTTCACATCATTCCCATGCCACAAGATACAAAGGGTCTCACTCTTATTGATCAAAGCCTTTGGAGGAATAAATATGTGTGCCCAGTAATTGTGTAAAGTACTAAACACAGATTTGATCAAAATAATCTTCCAGCATAAGACAATTTTCTAGCTCCTGGCCTTCTAATTCTCTCAACAATCCTCTCAGTTAAGCAAGAGCAGGACCTCGCAGACAGCCTTTTAGGAGAGATATTGCCCCCAAATATTTGAAAGGAATACTCCCACGCTCATGCCAGTAAACCTCCTTCACGACAGACATGAGTGGCCTCGTACAACTTAATTAAATTCTGACAAATAAGAAGGTAACCAACAATATCCCTCCCCTTCAAAAAAGCACTCTGGGAAGGGCTAATAATATCAGGAAGAATTTTACTAAGCCTATTGCAAAGCACCTTGGATAAGCATTTGTAGATGGTATTGCAACATGCAATAGACTTGAACTCCTTAACATACTCTGGAACATCCACCTTAGGCACTAAGGTGCTGATTGTATTATTACATTGTTTAAGCAGCTTCCCTGAAACAAGCACACTCTAAATTACATTGATCACATCACTATCAATTATATGCCAAGAGTCTAAAAAAAACTGGCTACTAACCTATCTGGCCAGGGGCCTTAGTGCCAATGATAGAGAACATAGCATCCTTAATCTCCGCATCAGTACAAGGAGCATTCAGAATAACTATGTGAGCAAACATTCACACAATTAGAATCCCCCAATAAAGAAATATAAAAGGTCTTAAAAGCCTTATTAATAGAATCAGGACTGCTGCACAGGATCCCCTCCATATTCTTAATTTGATAAACCTTATTCCTTGCCCTTCTTCTTTTAATACTTGAGTGAAAGAAGGCAGTATTTACATCACCCTCATTCATCCAACCCTCTTTAGCCTTTTAGGACAAGAACATATTTTGAGCTTTTATCAAAGTCTCAAATTCCTTTTACACAATCCTTCTCAGCACTAGAAATGTCCTCATTCAAAGGAACCCTAATAAAAAGCTCCTGAAAATGCTTCAAGGACAACTTAGTGACATGAGTAAGGTTCTTAATATCACTAAACTGCCCCCTATTTAATCTTTCCAAAACACCTTTCAAGGCCTTCAATTTCTTCACCACCTTCAACATAGGAGTGCCATTAACATACAAGCTCCAACCAACCTTAACCAACCTTAACCACATCCTTAAATCCATTTGCGAGAGGCCACATATTGAAATATTTGAAAGAACGTTTCCTCCTAATCATATTTTCCTCAACATTAATCACATGGGCACTCTGTTGGAAGTGTTGCTTCAAAAGAAGCATTTATTGTCCCACATGGATAAAATATGTAGGAGTCATGTAGTTTATAAGTGATCACTTTTATCTTACTACTAGATGTGTAGTAGTGAAGGGGCACCGTCACCACACACCGCCGCGTCGGGCCGGGCTCGGGATCGGGCTCTAGGCTCTGGGATCTGGTAGAGCACCTGCGGTGCGGGCCATAGGCTCTTTTTGCGAGTACGATCACTTATGTTCTACACGTTTTTTGCACAAAAATCAAAACTGAATGTTCAGTCTTCTGTGTTGATTTATGCTTTTTCCTAAACAAAAGTTCAGTCTTCTATACTGAATTTTCTGGGTTTTCCATGTTGATTTTTCAGTCTTCAAAAAAACTAATTACGAGACACATTAATACGGTTCTGGATCCTTCCTATAATCCTCTATATATACTGCCTAATTTTCTCATTCTCAGAACACACAACAACAATTCTCTCTTCTATTCTCTCTAAATAATTTCCTTGTCTAAAAGCTGATATTTGGCAACGTTCTGCAAGTAATTCTCAGTCCGGGTCTTTGTCGTACACCTTAGACTCGGAAGTCGTGTATCCCTGGGGGTTGGTTGCCAAGAGGCCGTATGTATCGAGCGGGGCAAATTCAACTTTAGGGTAGTGATGGTTATCACGTCACGACATTTTTTCTTCCATGTTCTGTAAGATTATTCCGTTTACTGTTTTCGCATACATTTATCGCCTACAGAAGAGCCTCCGGACTCGGTAAGATAACTATCGGAGGTCTAGCCACGATTTGAAGCTTGACGGTGTAAGCCTTCTTACTTGAACTATTATTTACCTTCCTTGAATTTTCTTTTTTTGAATATGCATTCTTGCTTCTACCTAGTTCGTGCCGAGGTCATGGGAGAGGACCGTCTTAGGCGTATGAGTGTCGTCAGACTCCTTCTTTCGATTCCCACAGGGCATATCTAGTATTTAGGTGAGCGTTTGACTCACCAGTTCTCTCGTGACGTCTTTTTGGTGCTACGTGATACTCCCAAGACGATGTTTAGGGAGTCGTTTAGTGTGGAGAGGATATGAAACCTAGATGGGCTTAGCGGGTACACTTTAGTTCTTCCTGGCTTGCCTTACCGCGACTTCGTCCAGAGACGACCAACGCACTAACTGATCGTTGTAAGCATTCTTTCTTCTTTGTTCATCTCTTTGCTTCGGAATTTCAAACCTTGCTTGAGAATGATATCTTGATTTGCATTAGATAAGAAGGCGACCCATCGTTGAGAGATGAGTCCCCGGTTTTCCCTGAGACAATCGAGTACACGCGGACGATATGTGGGCGGGTTACCCTGGAGATTCTGGCTTTCACCAAGGTGGAGACTAAGCTCCCTTGTTTTACGCTTTTATTTTTCTTTTAGAAAATGGCATGTGAAATGACAAACGATATGCAGGTGACTTCGAAGAAGCATGTGGACTTGTGTAGGATGGCAAATCGTCTTAAAGCTCACTCTTCTAATTTACTCTCACCAGGTGGGCCCGCAGTTGGAAGTTGAGGCTGAGGTACACACCTCTCTTTCCTTTGATCTTTTTTTAAGCAATTTTGAAACCTTACTTCATCACCTTTATCCTTTCTTCTCATTATAGCAAGAGTGAGAGGTGTTGACTAGGTCCCAAGAGGAGACAGAGAGACTTGGGAGGGGGCTTGACGCTCAAGACGCGGAGATTATTGTTTTACGTGCCGAGTTGGCTGAGCGTAGACAGTAGGAGATGACTCAGATAACCCCTAGTCCGCATTAGGAGACTATCTATTGCAGATTTATAGACTTTGGTAGACTTCGTTGATCCTTGGATATGATATCCGGGTCTTTTGTTTAGAGTAAAAGAAGTGTGAAGTTTGAATGGATTAAAAGTAATGACTTACACTTGTTTGAATGTTCCCTTTGAGGGGACTTTGAAATTTTCACTAGCACAATTGTATGACAGCTATTTTGGCAACTTGACACTTTTGTAATCCGGGAGAGAATATTCGTACTTAGTTTTTAATTAATGTACTTAAGTTAGCACAAATTATTTCAATTTTAGATAAAATAAGCTACACATACACAATAATAATGTGTGTGTCTTTTCCATACATAATCATTTACAACATGATACGTGTCAATATTGATTTAATCTTAAGTGATTAGTTTAGGGCTAGGTTAGTATTTTACATCTCCCTTTACTACTAAGAGAATAATTTTTCTCTTAGTTTTCCGAAATGCATTTAAGTTCGTGACAAATAAGAAAAAAAATTAAAAAAACTGGAGAAAATTATAAAATGAAATCTGCAATTTATGGTTACAAAAAGGTGCTTTCATAATTCACATTTCTTAACTTTACACAATTCTCTTTAATTAGTTTTTCATTTCATTTTTTTTGTTTCATATCAAAATACAATGAGTGAAATATTAAATATTAATGAGCTACCTACTTAAATAATACCCTAAAAAATATAGATTTTATATATACCGCGCATTGCGCGGGATCTATACTAGCTAGTGTGCAATTAATTTGTTAACTTACTATAGTTTATTGTATTAAAGAAGTTTTTGTTATTTGGCTTTTTAGACATTTTATTATTTTTTTTATAATTGTTGTTGTTGTTGTTGTTATTATAATTATTACTATTATTACTATCTTTAGCATATAAAAGTAAAGTCCTTTCTAGCCATCTCATTGGCTCATTAAATTTAGGGAGAAAAGTTAGTGGGGTTCTAACAATTAATTTCTACTTTGCATCTACAACTTATAATAGTAATGTGTGGAACAGGAGGCGCTGCATGCCTCGAAGGATTGAACAAGCAACGTAAGAACGCGCATTTGAAGGAGTCGCCACCAATTATTATGGTCAATTGGAAA
>JAOWBH010044528.1:4006-15400 GCA_028566215.1 Silene coronaria
CGATTCCTGTTGAATTAGGCAAGCTTCAGAAGCTTACCAGTTTGCTTTTATGGGGAAATTTTCTGACAGGTTCAATTCCGAAAGAGATTTCCAACTGTTCTTCGCTCGTCGTGCTTGATTTATCAGCTAATAGTCTATCAGGGAAAATTCCTGGTGATTTAGGGAAGTTAGTTCAGTTACAGCAACTTCATTTGTCTGATAATTCACTATCAGGGTCGATTCCGTGGGAGTTAAGTAACTGTACTAGTCTTATCACCCTGCAACTTGATAAGAACCAACTGTCAGGTTCAATTCCATGGCAAATTGGGAATTTGAAGTCATTACAGAGCTTAATCTTGTGGGGGAATTCAGTTTCGGGGACTATCCCTCCTGCTTTTGGGAAATGCAGCGAGCTATCGACACTTGATTTGTCGAGAAACAAGCTCACGGGGACAATCCCAGAAGAGATTTTTGGTTTGACAAAGCTTAGCAAGCTTTTGTTGTTAGGAAATTCTTTCACTGGTGGGCTTTCTCCGAAAGTCGCTAATTGTCAGTCACTGGTGAGATTAAGGCTAGGGGAAAACCAATTATCAGGGCATATTCCGAGAGAAATAGGGCAGTTGCAAAACCTCGTGTTTCTCGACTTGTATATGAATCGTTTTTCTGGTAGCCTTCCTCATGAAATTGGTGATATAACTGTCTTGGAGCTACTAGATGTGCACAATAATCATCTTACAGGCGAGATCCCGTCTCAATTGGGGAAACTTGTGAATCTTGAGCAACTTGATCTTAGCCAAAACAGCTTTTCGGGACAAATTCCTCACAGCTTCGGAAATTTCAGCTACCTGAATAAACTCATTCTAAGCGACAATATGTTATCAGGGTCTGTTCCGAAATCTATCAGAAACCTGCAGAAACTTACACTTCTTGATTTAAGCTCCAATATCCTTTCCGGGGTGGTTCCGCCTGAAATTGGCTTCTTGACAAGTTTAACCATTAGTTTGGATTTAAGTAATAATGGTTTGACAGGTCAAATCCCAGAATCGATGTCGAGTTTGACTCAACTTCAGTCACTTGACCTTTCTCACAACATGCTTTCAGGAAAGATTGTTGTCCTTGGTCTTATGACAAGCCTCACCTCTTTAAATGTCTCCTACAACAATTTCTCGGGGCCAATTCCTGTCACTCCCTTTTTTAGGACCTTAACTTCCAACTCGTTTCTTAAGACGAACTTATGCCCGTCTGAGGATGGGTCAACCTGCTCATCGAGTCCATCCAAGAGAGGCGGGTTAAAGTCCGCTAAAACAGTTACTTGTGTAATTGTGGTATTAGCAGCTGTTACTATGGGACTAGTACTTATATGGATAGTTCTTTCACGAAATCGAAGGTATATAGGAGACAAACCTGGTGGAGTTTCAAAGGGCACTGATGATTTCTCCTACCCTTGGACTTTCATTCCTTTTCAAAAAACCGGCTTTACTATTGACAACATATTAGATTGCTTGAAAGAGGAGAATATAATCGGAAAAGGCTGTTCCGGGGTTGTCTATAAGGCTGACATGCCTAATGGAGAGTTGATTGCTGTCAAAAAGCTTTGGAAAACGAAGAAGGAAGACGAGATCGTGGACTCTTTTTCGGCAGAAATCCAAATTCTAGGGCACATTCGGCATAGAAATATAGTCAAGCTTTTAGGCTACTGTTCTAATAGGAGTACAAAGCTTCTCCTGTACAATTTCATACCAAACGGAAACTTGCAGCAATTGTTGGAAAATAACAGGAATTTGGATTGGGAAATTAGGTATAAGATCGCGGTTGGATCAGCTCAAGGACTTGCTTACCTTCACCATGATTGTGTGCCTCCGATTATCCACAGAGATGTCAAGTGCAATAACATACTTCTCGATACGAAATGTGAAGCTTATCTTGCAGATTTTGGATTGGCAAAGCTTATGCATTCTCCAAATTATCACCATGCTATCTCCAGAGTTGCAGGTTCCTATGGCTACATTGCTCCAGGCAAGTTTTCGTTCCGTCTTTAAAAATTGTTCAGCTTTTGTATAGTTGCACTATTATATAAACCACATTATTTAGCAAATGCAGCAGAAAATCAAGAAATTTAAAGAGGATAAAGCAAAACGGTTCTGTAAACGACTAAACTGTCTGCCCTTATACTGCAGTTTGTGAAGTAGCATTAATCTACAGTTTTCATCATGGGTGTTGTGGTACTTTGAAAAGCAAGGACTGAATAGTCTGAATGATGCTTAACATTAGCTGTTTTTTCGTAGTGTCTAGATAACTTATTTTGAACCCTTGAAATCTCTCATTGATAACCTTGTAAACATCTCTTGCAGAGTACGGTTACACGATGAACATAACAGAAAAGAGTGACGTGTACAGTTACGGAGTAGTCCTGCTAGAAATCTTAAGCGGCCGAAATGCAATAGAGAATAAAATGGGAGATGGTCTTCACATTGTAGAATGGGTGAAAAGAAAAATGGGAAGCTTCGAGCCAGCCATTTCAGTGTTGGATGCAAAACTTCAAGGTCTTCCCGATCAAATGGTCCAGGAGATGCTTCAAACGTTGGGCATCGCGATGTTCTGTGTGAATTCGGCACCATCAGAGAGACCAACCATGAAAGAGGTCGTGGCATTACTCATGGAAGTGAAGAGCCCACCTGAAGAATGGGGGAAAACTTCTCAACCTCTAATAAAACAGCCTCCTGGTCAAAGCTGATTGTTACTCGGTACCTGTTTTTTTTCGCATTTTCTTGTGTTTTTATTTAGATTAGGATGATTAATTACTGTCATCCCATTTATCAGAGATTTCTGAAAGTTCAGAAAATAGTTGGGAATGTAGTCTGTTAGTGCAGGGAAGGCCGGAAAGGTAGTCCTGGTGTTTAGTTCAGAAGGGGTGGCAGTTATATCATTTGTACAGCATTTCAGGAACATTAATCTTTTAAATCCTTCTGTGTTCTATATGCAAGTAATCTCTTTTCTAGTTCTAACCAGCAAAATTGTGAAATATAAACACAGTTACTTCGCCTCAGCAGTCGGTACATATCAAATTACAAAGTCGTTGCACGTCAGGTATGCCACGTCGACAATTGATCAACGACATGGTACAGCACTTGCTACTTTTTCCAGGCATACCCCATCATATGAAAAGGGTTCAACATTCAGATGCAAGTTGAAAGAGTGAAGAAGAAAGACAAAAAGGAAAGTGGAAAATTACAGAGTTAGAAGGGTAGAATGTTGGGACATTGGAGACAATTAAGAACAAAGCACGCTTAAGCCTTGATTGCTCACATGGGCTTTCAATGGTCCCTTAAAAAGTGTCATTATAATGCTTCTTTTGGGTCCATACCATCCCTTTTGACTGCCATTTCCAATGCACTACATCACCAGATCTAACCTAAACTACTTAATCTAACATCACCTCCATATATATCTGTATGTGAGTAATGCTTAGATGCTAGTCATGCTACATTGCTACGTCAAGTGTTTCATTCCCATGGACAACTGGACCCTCGTGTCTAGGCCTGCACACAAAGTAGACCGAATACAATCCGGTCCAGTCTCCGAGTCCACATAAATATTGTGACCGGTCTCCAGTCCAAGCAAAAAAAATCACCTCAAATTACCTTTAGAAAATGGAACCGGCCCGGTCCAAATCCGGAAAAAACGGAACCTAAAGGATTCCAGTTCGGTCCGGTCTCCGGGTTTGCGATATGGGGTTGTTCGGTCCGCGGATCTTTGCGAAACATTTAATAAAATCCAAGTTTATTGATTGATACAAAATGAATTACATAATGCGAGTCGTACACTACACAAGACTTACATATACTGTAAATACTAAGACTACCACTTTACTACCTCCAATCTTGAATACTCGTCCTGGGCCCACGCATCAACACAACCAACCTGCAACTTTTTTGATGAACTTATTTTTGCAGAACCACTCGACATAGTGATACTAAGATTACTTAACTTATTTTTTGAACTTAACTTATTTTTGCTTAACTTTTTTAAACTTAACTTATTTTTGCTCAAATTTTCTAAACTTAACCTATAGCTTGTAATACTCGTACAAGTTAAGATAATATCACTCTTTCTTTATATGAATATAGTATGTTCATACATCTTACTTCAATACATAATTAAAAAGTAAATCACAAATTACAATTTTTTTAATAATCAATTTCCATATTATCATCCTCCTTTTCACTTTCCTCGTTTTTATTTGAGCTCACACCATCGAATCCATTGTCTCCCAAATGTTGTTGACTATCTTATTTTGCACCTTGTACATAGTCTTCTTACGTTTTTTTTTATCAAAAATGCCTGAATCGATTATCCCTTGAATATTCACGACTTCACGTCATGTTGTATAATAGGTAATTAGGTATCCTAATTCCTAAGCACGGGCGGATCTAGGGAGGGCCCGGGGGGCAGGTGCCCTTGTTAAGGTTCTGGTTTGCAAGTGATACATCCTAGGTTTTGGCAAAAACTATCTAATATAGGAATTGAACCTTAGACCTCTATATTGTAAATCAACTTCTTAACCATTGAACAACTTGTAATTAATGTTATTGTTAGTACTAGAATGCAATATATCTTATTTTAAAAGTTCTTTTTTTTTTTTTTTGGACGGAACGGACATTTATATTAAATTAGAAAGAAGTTAAAATACATCAAGGGTAAAAGTTCTGATTCATCATTACTATAAAGAACATTTATTTTAATTTTAAATAATATATTGTTTATCAGATAAAAAAATTAGCCCGAGTCAATTATTTTTCCATTTTTACTTTATACGAACATTAGTTTAAGGGGAAAAAAATCCAAAATATTATTTAGAAGGTTAAAAAAAAAAATTGGGTGCTCCCCTTGTAAGTAATTTCTGCGTCCGCCACTGTTCCTAAGGGTGTGAATGCGTAAAAAATTATGAAGTGTGAAAGTAGAAACAATAATGGACATTACGTAGATCACAATAATTAAATGTCTTGTTTTTTTGCTTCGATTTTAATAAAAGTTGTACTATAATTATCCTATGCAAGATGCAACAGTCTTAATTATCCGTGTATTTTTTCAAAATGTGGCCACTTTTTGGTTAATAGTGACTAGTTTTGGATAAATAGTAATTAAATAGTAATTATCCTATGTGATTGGTCACTATTTATAAAAAAAAAAATGGTCATTTCTCTACTGATTGCCACATGAGACGGTCGCACAAGAAAATTTGTGAAAAACACAACTTTTTTAAAACTCGTCAATACTATAAAACGTGTATCAGTTTATAGTTAACTTAGCTTAACTTTTCTGTACTTAATTTTGCTGAACTTTATTTAACTTAGTTTTGTTAAATTTGACTTATTTTTGCTTAACTTATTTTTTGCTGAACTTTTCTTAACTTATTTGCTAAACTTAACTTAAATTAAGTAAAAAAAAGTCTAAAAGAACAGGGTGACAAAGTACTAAAACTCTCCCTCACAAGTTGTTAAAACTGCCGCAAGAGACCTTTAATTAAGTTAGAAGTTTAAATAAACTTCCTACCGATTATTCTAAGTACTTATAGATTAAAACCACTTGTTTGTAGAATAGCTTAAATAGGTTTACTCCATATAAATATGTAATAGTACACGGAATCGATAAATGATTGGAACGGATCGGAGCATATTTAATAGGTATACTCGGTTGATACGGCTTTGCTCCTATAGAATCCGAATAAATTTTGTAATTGTTAGCAATCGTTTGTTGGAGCTATGAGAAACGAATCCAAAAATATATTCTAGCACTAACTTATCAACCGGATATATGAGTCTCAAATAAAAATTTCTATAAACGATTGTTCTATTTCTGTTATTATTTAAACTGGGAGTATAGAGTTAGCATGTGCATGACCCATTGGTCCCTAAATTTCACATTTTCCATTATGTTTTGCTCCCTTGGGACGTTGAACATGTAGTATAAGACAAGAAGAGTAAGTGTTATGTTTGCCAAAATAAGCATGAGATATAATAGTAATAGTATGCAGCATGGTCTATACTCTATAGTGTGTATTAGTTTGATAGAGTATGGACATCATCATACGCTTGAAAGCTACGACTCAATTTTTGCAATAATTGTTCTATTAGGTCGAATTACGACTAGTAAATTAATCTAGTTGGCATTAACGTAAAAGTATAAAATTTTAACCGGATTAAAAGTAAAACATACTTCGTATTATTTACAACGTTGTGTCTAATAAGTGAGGTACATACATTAATTTGATGACCACTTGATATATACTCAAGACTATCATAAATTATGCTATTTCTATTATCTAAGGTGTGTATGTATGTTTACGATCAACACGCATGTCATGTCGTGTCATGTTATGTAGGTGAAGTACTCCGTATTATGTATGATCTATTTACGTCATAATCTTCATAATCATGTATATGTTACATTCATTGAACATTGTTAACATTATTGTTGTTATCATGTTTGTTAGACTTAGAATAGACATTAGGCGTGCTTTAGATTGAGTTAACAATGTGTCATTTGTTAACACGTTTAATTGCGTATTGTTAGACGCGTACAGAGTACAGACTAGGATCATGGCTTGCATCGTAATATAACCTTTATCAGTTAAGACTCCTTCTTTCACTTCGGCGCAACTACACGGCCTTACTTTGGTACTATCATAACTATTTGGGCCAATCAAGTAATTGAATAAAGCTGAAAATCCAAATACTAGAAAATTCCTATTTCACCAAAATTTGTAGAATAATTTAGAAATTATAAAGCTCGACTCCCTTATAAAACTTTTACCAAAACTACCTTATAAAAACTATTATTAAATTCTTTGTTATAAAAACTATATAACTCAAATAATGCCAAAAAAGGACATTGAAAATACAAAATACTACTATAATGTAAAAATATATAAATGCACATTCATCAATAATTAAATTTGCTGTTCATATGCATGCTAGATCATTTTTACAAAACAATATGAATCGACTTATTAGTTGATTGTACTAAAAAAGCAAAAAAAAAAAAAAAAATGAATGGAATATTCGACCGAGTACTCTCAAGTTTTCCAGTTTTCTATATTGTAGCCTTACATTTTTTATATTCTACATTGTACCCCTAAACTTCGTACTTATTTCTCTATCATGACTTCTTTAACTCTCCGTTAACTTTATCACTATCAAACAACCGTATTTTGACCTTTTATTCTGACTCATTAATGTTGTAAAGCCATCTAATGTGAAAAGCATCACAAATCCCTTTTCATAAGCACAAATTACTATTAAAACCTCAATTATGGTTCATGGTATGATAATGGAGATTTGGTAAATTTTTAGCTAGATTTGTAAACTATTTGGTGGGTTAATGGGTAATTCGGCGAATTAATAAGTAAATGAGTAGGATATCGAGTAATTGGAATGTTAAATAAACGATTTAATAGATCAATTAAGAAACGAAGATATCAAAGACAATAAATAAGGTCATGGTATAGACTAATGTATAGAATTCAGGGACACACCATAGAATTTCAAAAATGTAGGGGTACATCATAGAAAACCGAAAAACTCAAGCGTACACCGTAGAATATCCCAAAATGAATTGATATACGGAGTATCATGGAGTCATAGATAGAGCTGGCCAACAATGCGGGTTAATTCAGACGAACCTCCATTGTTGAGCCAAAAAGGTAGTAGCATGTCCAGACCAGGTTCCAGCCCAGTACTACTGTTCGGTCCCTAGAGGACCGGGCTAGTGTTGGCTTTCCCTTAACCCGATCCACTCCAGCACTTAAAAAGAAAAAATTAACGTAGGCCCAACACAATTCGTTCTAGCCCCCCACTCATTGGGCCAGTTCGGACCGCCAATTTTTTAGCCTACCCCAATACAACACAACCCGCAGCTGAGGAAGAGTAGCGTTGTGCATGCGCCCCTAAGACCCTAACCCTTAGCTCAACCTGCCCACTTGCAGCCGTTGCAGGGTCCAGCCGGCATTGTCGTCTCTATTCATAATATTTGGCTAAACTATTCTTAAATAAATTTGTATACATTGATAAATTTCAGATTCATCCTATATCCCCTAAAATTCCATGCCCTTATTTTAACTCTAATCCAACCTAGAATTCATATTACGCAACCTGTGTACTCACGTCTAGACCAAACAAAAATGACTCGGCCCAAAATTAGTACCCGAATCTAACGTGAAACCCGAATTGATTCGAACTTATTCAAGCCGGCCCGTATGTTTATTATCGAAATCTAACTGTTACCCCAAATAACTTGAAAATGTCCCACCCGAAACGACCCAAATCATTGCAAACCTACCCATATTAACCCGACCCAATTAACTTGTTTTGCAGGTCTACTCAAAATCTCATAGCACTTGTACAAATTTGAAAACAAAAACAACAAAGTCGTGGATCTAAGATTGGACCAACCCAAAATATAAATTGGGTAAATACCATAAGGGTGATACGAAACCAAATCTAGGGCTCCATTCCCCCATATAAATACTGTGCTCACCCCACAAATCTCAAATCCTCTTTCAAAAACCTACTTGATACATCTCTTGCCGTCACAAAAGAAGATGGGAGTATACACATTCGTGTGCAAGAAATCAGGAAGTGCATGGAGCGCCAAGCAACACGATGGTGACTTAGAATGCTCTGCTGATTCTGAACACACTCTTCAGAATCAACTCCTTCAAACTGCCCTTAACACCGGTGACTCTGGTGCTCTTCAGTCTTCTTTCTCTTACATCACTCCTTCTTCCGCCGTTGCTCAGGTTTTGTTTTCATCTCCCTTTTCTATCATTCCATGATTGTGTTTTCTATCAATTTATTAGGTGTGATTTACTCTCTGGGTATTGGTTAATTATACAATTAATTATTACGATGGTGGTAGATCCGCTAAATCTATAGCGATCGATTTGGAAGTGTGATGTATACAATAACGCAGCCTTATTGTATAATTTGCTAATTATTCATGTACTCCCTCCGTCCCGGTCATTTGTAAATCAATCCGTTTTGCTTGTGACCTCTCACTGCCTCTCCCCACTTGCTCTTTGTTGTGACGAAAAAGTGATGCCCCACAATGAATATAAAAGGTAAACAAATGATTGGGACGGAGAAAGTATGAGATTTTGTTAGCTTGACAGTATTAGTTTGTAAGAAAAGAGGCAACTTATAATTTCTTAGGAGCCCATCTGTAGTATTTAGACGGTTTGAGTATTGGGTACAGCGTGTTTATATTCAATGTAGATTATGCTTGAATGGTATTTCAAGCCCTTCAATAGTGTGTTGGCGAGCCTTGCTAACTTGTACACGGACACTTATACGAGTCTTGCTGTGACACCAACCTATCAACCCTGTAAGTAAACTATAAATACATACTGGTTTGTTTTGGTCTCATACAAGATTAACATCAGGTGTAGAGTATAGGATTTAAGTATAGCAACAAGAAGAAAGGTTACCTTCAAGTTGTTTTTATGATAAAGTTGGTTGCATCCATTAACATATTTTGTATTATTCATTTGTGACAGGTGATCATTGGTGGTGCTGTTGCTGCTTCCTTCGTTGGTGGTGGTGGAGGTGCTGCAGCCGCTCCTTCAGGTGGAGCAGCTGCTGCCGAAGCTCCCAAGGAAGAGAAGAAAGCAGAGAAGGAAGAGAGTGAGGATGAAGATATGGGTTTCTCTCTCTTTGATTAGGGTCTTTACATGTGATCCCAGTGGTGTTTCTTTTGTTTATGTGTCTTTCAAATGTTCGATTTTGTTTAGATTTGCAGAAATATTATGAACTTATTTATTTTGATCTAAATGGACACGATGATCTTGCTCATTATAGCTTATGTTTTCTTAGCGTAATGTTTTATTCCAAACTAATCATCAGATGAAGTCTCTTTTCGTTTTTGGAGTTATGGTGCTTCGATTTTGAATTGTCCAATTATGTGGTAGTAAACTGTTGGTGCGAAAGTGCAGAACCGTGGGTTACTCTCTTTTCAATGAGGTTTCTCATTTCCACCTTCTAGCTAACTAGTAAAGTACTCGGTATTTGCCGTAGTGGTACTTGGAAGCTCTATTGGCTTCTCATTCATTCTACGTAATAGTCTAATACGGTGTAGATTAATAAGGGTTCTCATGAAGATTTTTTTTGGGTTATTTCATATGAATAATCTAAACTATATCACATCTTCTCATATTAATCCATACCATGTTTTAACAACTCAGAATAATCTGAATTAAGCCTTTATTTTTCTTATAATGCACTGGGTAACCGACTACCTATCAATCAAGTTACACTTGAAAAACCATTAACAATTTGTAGATTTTGTACCATTGATCTTCCTCCACAGTCCTCACCATTGACAACGGGGGTATATTGCCAAACATTTACCAAACGATAAACGATGTTGTCGAAGAAGCAAGGTGATAAGAGGGGATATTGGGCCTGCTTCACAAGAGTTCTAGAGGTTTCTCACTGTTTGAATAAAAGAAAACGGAAGACGGAGTTGTCAATGTTATTACTAAACCCCCAAATCAAAAACCCTAGGAAGTGTTGACGAACTAATCGCTTAATCACTGCAAAACCCCCATTATTCAAAAACCCCCAAATAAAAATCCCTACAAAGGTCTTGTTTGTTTGCCATACGGGAATTAATTTCCCATGAGTTTACAAAACACATGAATTGGTCAATTCATGTAAATTGCCCAAAACTCGTTTGGTTGACATGCTGGAGTTGAATCTCTCATTTTTCCAAATCATGGGATTTTCCAATTCAGCCATTTTTATGAGGGCAACCAAACGAGGCCAAATTCAATCGTGAATTTGAATAATTTTTAATGTTGGTTGGCTTGGTTGAGGGTATCAGAGTGGTGATGGACGGGTGGTTGCCTAGTTGGTGATGGTGCTTGATAATGAAGGAAGAGAAAGGAGGTTAAAGGAGGATGACTAAAGAAGGGTTAAAAACAAAAAAATCACCGGATAGGCTACTTCTTTTTACAGGTTAAAAATAACCAAAGTGTAATATGAGTGAAGGAAGGTAAGAGTATGGTTTATTTTGAGTTAAATTGAAATATGAATTAATTTGAGAAGGCGAGGTATAGTTGAGATTATTCCCACGAAATAACCCTTTTTTTTGGAAAGTTTGACAGAAATACTAAAACTTGTGAGAGACGGTCTTTCAATAAACTTTTATTCGTTTTTCATACCCATTTATTTGTTTTTCGTACTCATTTATTTGTTTTTCGTGCCCCTATTATTGTTTATGGTACCATAGTAATTTGACTAATTTCGTACCTATTTAAATAATAAATATACCCATTTTATTTTTAGTCATCATTTGTACTCATTTTATTAGCTTTAGGACCATTTTTTCTTAAAATTGTACAATAGTCTTTCAATAAGC